>JAWQEG010003187.1:462500-504966 GCA_033782935.1 Petrolisthes cinctipes
TTTATAGTTATATAATGCGGTTTATGTTTGAGGGTTTACCATGTGACCTGAATGAGAATTCTTAGGGATACTGAATACCAGTGTATTTGTTTTATCTTCATTGTTGCCATGTTTCCAATGTAAACATTGCAATTGTCATTAGCTTCTTTCTGTCATCATTTCTGTTATTATGTATATAGTTTGTCAGCCTTAACGGCAACCTGGCTATCTCCACCCCTTTTTGCTCTCGTTTCCTCCCTACCTCTCCTCAAGCACCCCCAACACACACCCAGTTCCCTCGCTCACCCCCGCAACCTCCCCCCCCCCCCGCAACCTCCCCCCCCCCCTACCACCTCCGCCCCTACCCTTCCCCATGGAGCGCGCATATTTAATTAAGGTTCAGTACTGTATAATGAACAAGAAAAATTCACAATGCCGTGAATGCAGAAGTCTAGTGAAAAACCCACATTTATTTTTAATTGATTGAAAAAGATATACGACTTTTCGGTTACATCACGTAGCCCTCTTCAGGTATGAGTGAGGACAGGTAGAGTAAACGAATATATATGTATACCGCTCATAAAGGGGGAGAGTGGTAGGGGGGAGAGGCGGAAGGGTCACGTGACAGGCGGGAGGCGGGAGGAGGGGGAGGGGGAAAGAGAAATTGGGAGGGGGAAAGAGAGTAGGGGTGGGTGAATTCACGCAGGAGAAAGGAAACGGAGGTAGAATGGGGGGTGGGGAGGTGGAGAGGACGAGCTGATAATGGGAAAGGAAAGAACATCGGGCCAAATAAAAAAAAATACATGGAATGGTAACGGCGGAAGTGGAACAAAACAGAATACAGTCACATACAAATAAAAATAGAACCATAAGTTACACAGTACTGTATGTTATTTGGATGTGCCTTTGACCTGAAGAAGCAATAGCGAAACGTCGTCAATAAAGGCTCCTCGTCATAGAGTGTTGTTCTTACCATTTTGTCAAGCAAATGCTTATTTTAACTCACTAGGTTCTATCAAAATAAATTTTAACAGTTCGTACTGATAATAAATAAGAAAAGAGATGACAAAATTAACAACAAACGATAACAATACTTCACTATCTGTAAATGTAAATCGTTATAAATTTGTCTATAATTACATAAAAAGCATATAACCTATCCCTATTACTAAGGTAGAAATGAATATTTGAAGCCTTAAAACGAATCACAGCACGAGCCGGTGAAGCAATGCCAGGCAGATCCCCTCCCATCACCATCAGTTGGCTGATGTATGACAACCACAACTGAGAATAAAATACGAGTTATTCCAGTATGTGTTATAATTCAGTTCCTCATTAACAATGTATGCTACTGTTCTTCATATACTGTATATATGGCAACTAAACATAATATATTTAGTTTACCACAATGCTCTCTTGTTTAGATATAATAAGGTTATATTATCACTAAACTTTCCTAGCAACTTATCGACCAATCATCTCCGTCGTTATATGTTCAACTCTCTACACCTCCGTCACCTCCTTGTGGGGTAGGGTATAGAGGAGCCCAGGGTGATAAAGAAACTCCCTTCCGCAACTGTACATAACCCTTGACTCACCCGATTTTGACAGTAAACCGCTAGGAACCATAGATGCATTGATCGTTGGAATAAATTATTAGCCTTATGTTCCTATAAACAGACAATTAGAAATATGTACCACATACATCATTTACACAGCAGTCACAAAATGGTGATATTTTCCTTACATGTATTTTACAGTACTGTTTACTTAGCTTCATAATTTTCATCTTTTCACAGCCACAAGTTGTATAACATGTTTAACACTTAATGAAAATAATTTAAAATATTATTTGCATTTGGGTTATGATTTAAGTTATGGTAATTTAGTCTGACTCCTGTATTCGGGAAATGATGGCAGCCAATAAGACAGAGTACGGTTGAACCTACAAATTCAATGAAGTGCACCTAAATGTTTGCGGTCAGTAAAGACAATGAGTTAAGTATGCAGCCCAATTACTTTCTAGTTCATGCCCAGATTCACTTAAGTATTTTGGAAAGGAAGCCTGATGAGAATTGTAAACTGTGAGGAAACGGCTGAATTTATGTCTTTTCGACGAATGGTTCAGCCAAAAGAGTTCTTCATATAGGTTTGGGGAGAATACTGTATATATATCTTTATACATTAGGAATTAGCACAGATGATTGATTGATTGGTTGATTGATTGATAGTAGGCGCCGCAACAGCGAGGTCATATTGCGCCAGGAAAAGGTGATAGAGAGGTGAGACAGCAAGCACGAAGGAAATAGAAAGAAAAGAGGGACAGTTGAAGAACTGAAAGGGAGTGGCTGGGGTCGAAGGGGCGCCAAAACCCTTAAAGTATTGCCCACATCACTACAGGCTATACACTCTACGGGATAGCACAGATACTGGGGTTTATACAAGTTCCATAAATGAGTTATTTTCTCTTCTCAGTCACTTATAGGGTTGCACGAGAACCATAATTAAGAAATTTTTCAACTTTGAATATATTCCCACTAGGAGACTAAATCAGGAGTGTCTGAAACATATGCTTGGGTCTACTAGACAAATGAATGACATGTATGACCATTCCAATACTCTGAATATTTATAGTTCGCCTAAAAATTTGCTGCTGAGAAAGAATGTATCACTTCTTGTAAATAAATATAATATCACTAATGGAAATGTTGACTGTATGTCCATTACTATGAAGCTGAGAACTATGAAACGTAAAAGCAAATCATCTAGTGAAAAGGACTTGGCAGTGGAATTGTATGTACAGCCAAAATCAAATATCCACCAAAATTTTCCTTCTATCATAGTAAATATCTTGGTAATAAAGAACAACACATTTATGATTTTGCAGCACCTCATAATAATAATTGAGAGGGTTGAGTTGAGTAAGGTGTTTTATAATTATATTTTGATATGATTCTAATTTATTTGCACGACGGAAGGAAAGTGTCGGTGGCTATTTGATTGTGGCTGTACAGTACAATACCTAGCCTTGATTTTAATGAACTGGATATTGGAAATGAATTAATTTAAAGAAAGATACGGTTAATGATTTTGATAACCAGCTACAAGAAGGGTTATGGTTTTGTAAATGTGTAAGCAAATCAAGAGATTCAATAGTTGATGAAGTTACATTGTTGACTACATTATACACAAATTATCTAAGAAATGAACTGATTTGGCACAAAAACCTAGTGACTGCAATTCCTTGGTCAACATATGGAATCAATAGACAATATCACCATTACCTTCCTTCTGATTTTTTTTCGCAGCTGACCAGTATGAGAGAGATTTTAATGCTTTACATGGAGACATCCTTAATTAAGAAAGAAAAAAATGTACAAAAACAATGTATCTAAGATTTAGCAGTAGAAAAGATTTTTTTTTTTTTTTTTTTGCAGAAAGCTGAATAATACTAACAAGATACTTGATAAGAAAGTAAATCTTGTAGAGGTGAAAAGATGAGATTGATGAAGCTAACTAAATACATACAGTAGACTATAGTAGAGGACATGAGAGGAAAATATATTTGTTTTGTGACTGCTGTGTATAATTATGTTACATGTGGTATATTTACTGACTTGTCTATATTATATAAAAATATATTACTTAATTTACTTTGACTTTTAACGCTGTGAAACAATACCGATAATACATTTGGAATGAATTGTACGATGAATATAGAGAAAATAAAAAATGCAAGAAAGTCAAGCTGAGGCACAGGGTCGTAAGGACAAGTGTGGTTCAGCTGACGTCATCAACTCAGTTACCTCACTCGTTGGCTGGCCGACATCTTATCTCCACCTCTTAAGCCTGACTTAATTAAGGTGTGAGCTATCTTCCAGAAGTTGTCTTGTGAGTGAGGCAAAGTGTTCAAGTGTTTAGTATATATAATGAATGGTGTAGCAGGTGCCATCTAGTGGTGGGACTTTGGCTGACGTGGCAGAGATCAGTTGGAGCATAGAGTAAGCTCTAGGTCTTGAGAATATATATATATATTAACTATGTTAATGGTAATACAAAGACATGAGGATTGAAAGTTTATATACAGTCAAAGAGGGGAGAGTCAGCATGTGTCACGTGAACAAAGAGACCTTACTTTATCATACAACATTCCTGATAAACCAGACTTATATCTACAGAACTAAAGGCAAGGTTTAGCCGGGCTGGAAAACCTGTAAAATCAAAATCAAATTACAACTTATCACACCTGAATTATCCATTGTTTCTGCTTAGATTCTTCTCAAAATTAACAGAGATTAACGGGATTCAATTACACTCCCTTTAAATAAAGAGACTTTTAGTGTTACCTATAATCTTGGGCCTGTATTGGGATACATTCTAGCACTGAGTATGCATGTAGAGATCGCTTCTGGGACCCAAAAATATCGAATTTTCGGGTGTTTTGAGCAGTGTGATGGTCATGAGTGGCTTTGTATTGGAATTATCCGCCATTTCACAGTTCCGTCCTAAAGCCCCTATCACACGGGGCATTTCGCCAGACTGTTTCACCCAACTTGTCGTTTCGTCGGACCTACATGGCCAACCTCAGGGTTATTTCGTCGGACCAAACGCGCTCCCCAGGTTTAATGAAATGTTACAAAGAGTCGCGCATTTCACCCAACTTACTCCGAAATCAAAAATATGTCTATAATTTTTCTCTTGATTAAAAATATTAAAAGCAGTTAATAAGTATTGATATGTATACCATCACGTACTGTATATTATAAGAAAATATATACATGAGAATGTATAGTTATGCGATATATTTATTTAAGTCATATGATGCTGATATGATATTTGTATACAAAGCAATCATTGGCCCACAAAGCCCCACATTCTTCAAACTTTCCAGACAACATCAACCAGTAATATTTCATTATAGCGCGAGTCATGTGGACCACAGGGATATTGAAACTGCCCTTATCGAAAAAGTGAGGAACGAGCCAGTACGTTCGAGACGGTTGGACGAATCGCGCGAGTTGCGCGAATATGTCAGCAAATGATGTTTTCAAGTCCGGCGAAATGGTTGTACCAAATGACTGTTTAATTGGGTGAAACAGTCCGGCGAAATGCCCCGTGTGATACGCTCTTTACTCTATACATATGTTGTGTTACTCGGATATCCATAGTTTTTTATTTCCATATTTTTCAATATAAAATTTATTACATTGCTTGTAAGGAATGGTATATACAATACTTAAGTTGCTTGGTGGACATTTTCTGATGAAATATTTGTTTATTTGATTATTTATTCTTTTACCGTGTTATCATACTTAAATATTGCCTCCATAATTTCTCCAGTATTGGAATAACACCAAGAAAATTTCCATGAAATGGTAAGACGAGAATTTTATGGTGGTGGCGATCAATATTTGTTTTTATTTGCCCATGACAAAAACACTTTTTATTTATACTCGTTACTTGTCCTTGTTACATGCCCAGTTTTTTTTTCTAGATTTTCACCTCTATAGCAAAACACTCATAACCAGAGGGGACAAAACACACATACATAGCTTAGCCTTATATAATGATAGATTCCTTAACCAGTTATTTATTTATATCAAGATAGCCACATGTACATCTGTCCATCCATTTATTAACCTATTATGTAACTGAACTATCTACCATCTACTCATCCATCCAACTATTTATCAAACTTTGCCTTATAAATATAAGTCTAAACATCTATCTCTTTATGAATTTCTCTGCTTTCTGTTGTCTCATATTTTAACTTATGTAATGTTTTCGCCCTTTATGAAATAACAACTGTTGTTGTGGATAGTGGACATTGGGCTCCTTCTCACCGCCGTTGTATAACAGCTGAAGTAGAGCACATCTGTGTCATAGTATTTACTAGTAACTGGTCCTATTGTAAGGTATTGGTTACAGACCTCACCTTATGTATGTACTATTGGCACACACTGTTGTTTTCAAGTGTTTACAATATATAGAAAATGTAAGACTACAAAACTATTTTATATATATTATACAGTATATTATATTCTCGCAGACTCCACTACTATACTTTATTTCATCGCATCTGACCAACGGCCATTTGTAAAATGGCAACATTACATTGCCAGCTCGTGATTGGCTGAACAAACATTGTCCTTGACTCGTTGATATAAACATTTAAATTAACCCTTCATTAACTTCATTGTATGATCCTGGGATGCAAAGAAAATTCTCATTTGTTATTTCATATATGCAAATTATGCCCATCTGCTGCATTGACCATATAAATAGACACAAGAAAAAAAATTCAAATCCAAGTCAACTATCTTTAAACGTAAACGAGCACAACAATGCAGCCAATTTTGTTTCTTCCAGTTTTACTTAGATAAATAGATATCGGTCTTCATAGGCATTCTTAAAAGGTATTCTAATATTTATTGAATTAAAATGGCATGAGTATTGTTATAATATAGCCAGAAATACGAGGTGAGTTTTTTTTTTTTTTTATATATATATACATATAGCTCACCTCGTATTTCTGGCTATATTAAAACAATACCCATGCCATTGTAGTAATTGCCATTTAAACCATAACTGACAATAGGAGTTATCACGAGTTGTAGTTCATGGTTCAACCGCTAGGCGTCGGTGGACTTATCACTCAGGAATGGGGACAAACAAATTATCAGAGTGATCAGTTATGCATTGAGTGCATTTTAATGAATAGGTATATTGGTCTGTTTCATGCGTTTTTCAACATCTAATGTATATTGCAACTTGTACTGTATCATATTAATAAAAGAATTTCAACATTGAGGTAATACATATAAAAATAAAAAAAGCTATTTAACAGAACTTCGAATGGAGGTCCCTTTCGCATAAATATACACAGCCAGTGCTTACTGAAAAGACATTTTATAAGCTCAGGAACTACACTAAGACTACAGATGCTTGCTGTATATAGCAAAACACATGTCACTGTCTGAATAAGTTGAAATAAAAGCATATTATAATGAAATGGTGTCATCCTTGCCCCGTAAACTCTTGCGCTGCCAGACGCATGATTTTCACTTCGGGCTGGATATCCAGAGTGTCAACAATAACAAAACTCTGGAGCTAAGAGAGACGGGATGCCTGTGTTTGTGTGTGCTGTAGCCGACTGTAAGAGCGATTCACGCAAGTATGCAGAAAAACATCCATATATGGCTGACGTGAAAGGATGGGCAAAATTTCCTTCAGCCAAGGTGGAATAAAAAAGAAGAAAGTTGTGGGAGAGCAGGTGTAGAAATGCTCTAGGCATTTCGTTGATTGGTTAGGACTAGGTCCATCCTCTTCCAATCCTGACCCAGAGCTGTTTCAATATAATGACTGGGGCAGAAAATGTGCACATCCAAGACCATCAAATGCCTGGCAAAACAAAAACAAATCAGATGACCGTGGACAAGCTGACACTATTACACCTCAAGAACCTATGCCTGATGTTAGTAAAAATAGAGGTGGAATTAACCTACACAGCAGTGTACGTGCAACAGTCTTCATTTATAGAAGGTAAGAGGTAACTTAGGATGTGTTGGATGTTTGCTTTGAGACGAAAAACTTGGCTATCCTATGGGGTATCTAGCCTGAAGTGTTTGTCACAATAGTGGGTTATTTTATTATCATAATTATTTTATGTATGTCCTTGTGTGTCTGTGTTAGGTGACAATGTGTTTTGAATGTTCTCCAGGCTAAATAGGTAAAAGATTTAGGTTAACATTTTTATTTATTTGACATTCTCAAAGAGAGCTAGTCCAATTGCTATTTGAGTGCATTAGGTGGTTAGAAATGAATATGGAATGTTGAACATTATAAGATACAGTAATGTACAATATTACCTAAGATACTGATAGTCACATTTGATTATAATTATGCTTATATATCTATATTTTTTTGTTTCCGTAATAGACGTACCTGAACCACATCCACATGCTGACTTTTATGCCCTACATCAAGAACCAGTGGCTGAGATAACCATCAGTGAAATTGGAGGTGGAGTTGACCTTCATAACAGTTTGCAAGAGTTCTCAGTTGCCGAAGGTAAGATATTCTTGTGAATGTATTGAATATTATTGAAGTACTGGGAGGAAATGGTTAGAATTTTATATTTGGGAAATATTACTTAAACTTGTGTGGGCAGTAACAATAGTATTTACTATGTGTTCAACTTTGTGGAATGCTTAGTGTGATACAATCTCACAATTCTTTGACATGACTTCCATTTTTTCTTTTCTTTTTCATTTCAGTAACACCTGTGCCACACCCAGACCACACCTATCTCTGCACTTCCCAGGATGGTGCAGACTTTGGCCAACCAGCTGATGTTGGGATACAGATAGGTCAACCTACCCTTGACGTTGAAACTCAAACACTTGATATGGTTTGGTATTGACTTTGAAATTCATATTTTCTTCTTATTCCAAGCATAATGAGAATACTGTTATATTAATAATTAACCAGCTACAACAGGATAAAAAAAAATGCAAGGGATATAGTTATTTTCTTGATCATTGTTAAATGACAAGTTTTTAATACTGGTATGTCACTACTTTTCAAAAGTTTACATTGTTCACCAGAAATTTGCTATCATTTTGCATTATCAGTACAGTTGCGGCAAATAGTCCTTGACCAGGCAGTGATAGATAGCTGTGACCATCATTCAAATAATTTATACCCATACTATTATCAGGTGGCTGACTGCAGCACCTGGTCAAGGACTATCTGCCATGACTTTAATTTTACATTTTTTCATTGCAGTTTGTCCATGCCAGTGAAGCCGAGAAGAACAAAATCCTTCACCAATCAATCAAGGAGAAATTTCTTAGGAGTGACAAGTCGGTTAGAAAATATACTGGTATGTTGTCCAAAAAAATACTGTATGGAACATTTGAAAAATTCAGAAGAAAGTTGTTAGCATTAACTATTGGAAATGGCCTAAACAGTTTAATAAGAATTCAAAGCCAAGCAGACCAAGTAGAGCAAAGAAAGATAAAGAGTTTGATGAATACCTCATTACTTTAATATACATTAGACAAGCATGGGAGATGGAGGTGCTTGCTCAGCTGTTTGGGGTAAGCCAGAGTAACATTAGTAGTGTCATAACAACATGGATTAACGTTTTGTATCGTCGAGATATTCAAAAGACGGCTAAAGTATCCATCAGCTGAAACTGTTAAAAACAATCTCCCAGAGAACTACCCCTCTGAATATAGGGATACAAGAATTATTCTAGACTGCACAGAATTTTTCACGGTTAAGCCACGGAATTGCAGTGCTCAAGCTGCAACTTATTCAAATTATAAACATCATAATACAGTTAAACTCTTAGTTGGAATAACACCAACAGGCTTAATTTCTTTTGTTTCAAAAGTATATGGAGGAAGTGCTTCAGATAGGCATATAGTTCAAAAGGAGTTTTTGGACAAAGTTGAACCTGGGGATGTCATCATGGTTGATAGTGGCTTTAATGTAGCAGACTTGTTACTTGAAAAGAACGCAAAGTTGCATATACCCCCTTTTCACCAGAAAGAAGGATGGTACTGATCATAGGATTTTAAATCAAAATGAAATAGAAAAAAACGAGGGAGATAGCATCACTACGCATTTATGTTGAACGGGCCATAGAACGTATGAAAAACTACAAACTGTTGTCACGAACAATATATATTAGTTTATGGCCATTACTAGACCAGATAACAGTCATAGTTGCAGTCATGTGTAACATGGAGCCTCCTCTACTGAAAGAGTAATTTTTGTGGAACTTAGTTGTTCATTTACTCTCCGTAGTCCACTGGCGAGACATGTAACACAGAGCCGAGCATGGATCAAGCTCACCGATTACCTGGCAGCATATGTTGGCACTGCCGCCAGCCTATCAGCGAGCTCAATCCCTGCCAGGCTTGTTGCTAGATATCCCACCAGTGAACTACAGTATGGAGAATGAACAGACTAAAGTATCAGCTGGGAGTCTCACCTCTTAGCTACATAAAGAATATACTTAATACTTATTCTGTAGTTATATATTTTTACTTGATACTTTATACTTATACTTATTATTTTATGCTTAACTGTCAAGTCTTATTATGTTGAAATAAAAGACATGTTATATTAATTTGTTTTATTTGCTACACAAATATTAATGCAGTATATTGCACAGATAATATTTTATTTGTTCTGAATATAATTATAATATAATATTAATATAATACAGTACTGAAGTAACAGAAAAAACATTATCACAGAAATTAGTTTCCCTGGCTACTGGAACATGAATTAAAGTCTCTTGTATATAAATTTTTCATAAAATGCAAGAGCCTTATTAACGTCTCCTTCAAACCTGGTCTTGTCAAAATATATCCTTTCAATGGTTAAGCATGGAGATGGATGATATACTTGCTGCAACTCTACAGCATTAGTATCCTGAAGTAAAGCCGAGAAGTCAGTGTCCATATCGTCATCTTCGTATGTGGATGCCAACACACATGCCTCGTACATCGATTCAGGATGAGGAACAGTAGGCCGTGGACTGCTGGTGGTGTGCCTGCACAATAAAATTTGGTGTCAATATATGAAAGAAAAACAGTAATTGTTAAATAATGAAAGAGAGAGTCTAACTGGTCAGGCATAGGTAGAAGCAAGAACATTAATTTGACAGCAGACGTTAATGTGTGTGTGTGTGTGTGTGTGTGTGAATAAGAGTTGACCTGGGCCTCCATAACTGGCTTCATTCCTATGGACGAAGTTGACCACAGAATACATTAGTGCCACAACATGTTTGCAGCTATCATCATCTCTGAAAAGATGTTACCATTCATTATATTAATATTACCAAACAGGTGTCAATACAAAATTTCATGTTAACTAAATGTGGTATAAAGCAGTTTTTGTACAAACTATTTCCTAATGCTTCTTTCCCAATATGTAATACTTTACTGTACTGGCCTCTTATGCTTGGGATACATTTGGTCTATATTCAAGTTTGCCACCAGTTTACTTAAGCAGGTACCGGTACAATATTTTCCACAGTGGTACTGTAACATTTATGTGTTATTATGTTTTGCTGATACTTGCAAGATATGTAGGCTAAGTAAAGTACTATTTAAGCCATTACTGCATGGTATGCTGTATTGTAGGCCTACCAAGCAGTGTATATAGATACTGTATTTCGCAACTAAACTTACAGGCTCTGTAAGGGTTATTCTGGAGCACGTGTTGGTGGAGCAGTGTTATTTGGAGGAACTGAACCTCTTTTCTTTAGAAATTGCAAGTAGTGCCTTAGTCCTATGGAATCTACATGGATAGGCCTAAGCTGAGGAGGTTAGCCAAGAAATTTGTTAGTTATATATTTTGCTAAGGATCAAATGAGTCACACTTCCAAAAGAAAGCCACATAATGCTATCACCCTATGCAGAGGTTGGGGTCAGTTTATTAGATAGCCCTTTATCCGAAATTTGCACTCTTCTAGCCACACAGAATATTAAGTGCAATTACTGAAACTTGTAAACCTTAAAACTTGTATGCTGCACCAAATTCCATGGAGTTAAAACATAACTATACTGTATAACTAATTAAATTTCAACTCATCCAGAGAACACCGCTCAACTAATCTGCACATTTAAAATTATTTACATAACAAAATGCAAGTTGTTACTTACCCTATGCACATCCGCTGGCTTCAATATTTCCACTGTTTGTAGCAAGAAGCCAAACACAGTAGGGAGACTCCTGTGTTGTCTGTCTCGTACATTTGGCTCGGATGTAATTCATATCACTATGAAGTACCTTCAATTGCACATTAGAAATATGGTTATCATTGTATAGTTGATATCCTCTCTCCTTTTCAAAACTTTCCAGACGTTTAGTTGACCATCCTTTCTTGCCCATGAGGTATATAAAACAATAAGCTGAACTTATGTGTGGGATTCTGGTTAGGTCATCATCCCACTCTGATAGTAAATTAGGGTCTGGAAAGGTCACAATTTTACCTTTAACCAGTACAGTCCGCCTTAATACTCCAACACTCTCCATCCGTGGGCTCCAGTTGTTCCACCAACTTGGGATTTTCGAGGGAGTTTTTCACTAACTTCACCAGTTTACTTTTAACATGCCCAGAATGAGGCACTCCTCTCTGTCTCAAGCACTCCTTAAGCTGTGATACTGTCCATTTCTCACAAGGTGCTTCGATTGCAGAGAGTACTCAGGAATGAAAGGATTTGTTATTGTTGCGGCTGGGGAGATGGCGTACTATTTCTATTTCGGTGTTTTGGCCTTATACTGCCCGTAGTATCATTACACAGAGAAATAACAGTCAATACATAAAACACGGTCGTAAAATTTTTATGTAGACACGTTTAGTGCCATTACCAAAAAATATATAAAAAACAGTGAACAAGTGTAAATGCCGAAATAATTCTGTGACGAAAGGGCTCGGCATGACAGAAAAGCTTAGTGCAGACGACATACTACGCTGCCGGAGAAAAACGTATCTGTTTGCAGTTATCGTATGTTTGGAAAAGTATAGAGATACATTACATATTGTACAGAAAATAAATTAGAAAAATATAATAATCAGAATTATATATTAAATTGAAACATAAATTTGAGTATTCAACTTGTCCCCACTTTTATTTCTAAAACCATGATCCTCACTAGCGACGCCAAGCGGTTGAGCCATGAACTACAACTCGTGATAACTCCTAATAGGTAAATAGCTTAATGAATTTGTTGACAAATATGATTATTAAAAAAGTTAGAAAATTAAACCGTCTTCTGAAAAAAAAAAAAAAAAAAAAAAAAAAAAAAGCAGCTGGGCTTGGGAGAAGGTGATAAATATGGTGGACTACAATCACGAGGGATTTGATTGATATTAGGTGGCGCAACAGCGAGGTCAAATAGCACCAGGAAAAGGTGATAGAGAGGTGTGACAGCATGCAAGAAGGAAATAGGAAGATAGGAGGGACAGTTGAAGAAATGTAAGCTGGTGGCTGGGGCCGAAGGGGCGTCAAAACCCTTAAAGTATTGCCCACATCATTTTTTTTTTTTTTTTTTTTTTTTTTTTTTTTTTTTTTTTTTTTATATATGTTCCGACACTGGACATAGGCTTAAACAAGCCCGTTACCGTGGCCCAGGTCAACTGCTGCTCATACACACACGTCACGACTTCCGAACTGGTACCCAGCCACAGAGGGAGGGAAGTGAGGGTTATTCCCAAATACTGCAGCTGTTATGGTACCAGCGAGGGTGTTTTACGACGTTCGGTGGCCTTATAGTTAGTGCCTCAAACTCAAATCGGAAGAGTAAATATTCTCAGGCCCTCACCTGAGAGGATCGATCTCCCGACCTCTAGGATATGAGTCCAGAACACTAACCACTCGGCCACCTCCCCTACAGGCAATACCCCCCTACGGGGTAAGCACGAGGGATACAAGGAATACAGGGATAGCTGTATAATATCCAAAGGATAATATATATTCAGTAGTCTATCCCACTACGATGGTGAATAAAAGACAGTGCCTTTATTTAAAGGACATAATGTAACAGATATTCTAATTATATTTGTTTGTTATTACTTTTCAACTAATCACCTTCATTTTTCTTACCCTCTTCACCCTCACCCTCGCCTCAAATCATCACATTTCTTCTCTTCTATATCCACTTACGTTAATGCAGTATGCACTTCTTTAAACCAGAGTTCTTCAAATTACGGGTCCCGAATTCCTCCAAACTGGGTCGCAGGCTCACAAAAATAAATACATGAATAAAATAGAATAATAATATTCGTGACAATAAAATAAGTATGAAGTCCATACATGAATCCACATAACATATTTTTATAATTGAATATTCATATATTTAATTATAAATAAAACAAAATTATTGCACAAATATTAGCCTTCTTGAATGAGTGCGTGAGAGAGAGAGGGAGAGGTAGGTGAGGCAGTGTTTATAATTCTGGTTAGAATGCCTTTTAATTATAAATATTATGTTTCAGCGTCTGGCCTTGTATTTTCTTAGGTTGATAATTCTGATCATTTGTAAAATATCTTTCTGTATGGGTCGTGAGAATGATGTCATAAAAAAACTGGGTCACGACTGAAAAAGATTGAAGAACCCTGCTTTAAACTGTTGGTGATTCGATACCGTTCACAGTGTATGCTTCATTCATTCCTCCTGACACACGGCTTCTCTACCTGATCATTCGTTACCCTCCTATATAGCTCCCCCCTCCCCCTTCCCTCCACCTGCAACTGTTATCAGATCCGACCAGACCCAAACCAAGTCGCTGATGGATGGGGTGTGGACCATTGATCTGTCCGGAGCTGTACATATGTGTGTGTGTGTGTGTGTGTATGTGTTGCATCATAACACCCCACATGTGACGTCACCATCTCTCTCTCTCTCTCTCTCTCTCTCTCTTACACACACAAATTCTCTCTCTCTCTCTCTCTCTCTCTCTCTCTCTCTCTCTCTCTCTCTCTCTTACACACACAAATTATCTCTCTCTCTCTCTCTCTCTCTCTCTCTCTCTCTCTCTCTCTCTCTCTCTCTCTCTCTCTAATCTGTTCGAGCGGTACATTTGGCGCTCGATTTTAGCAGCTCGAACGGAAATTCGAGCTCTTCTTTATGATTTTAACCGGTAAATAGAATATTTGACATGTTAACGCAATTTTTACGTCAAGTTACTTTATGTTACGTCAGAAATACCTTTGCCGGCATTGCTGAATCAGAATAAATAGTTTTGGGAGTGAAACCGGGTTATTTTAGCGGATTTATAGTAGATCACGTAATTTTTACTTTGAGTTACGTTATGTTGCGTCATACCAAAACCTGCGCCTGGTGATGGTGATTCAGAATAGATATAGGTTTTGGATGTACAGTCGCGAACCAAAGTTTCGCCACCTCCAAAAACAACTTAGCAAAGAGAGGCGAAGTCACCGTATCACCTACCTTCAAGCAGGAAATCACCGCAGAAGCCTACAAGACTAGAGGATCCTACAACAGCGAGATAATTGAAAAGAGACACATAGAAGCTGCTAAACAACTTAAAGCAGACAAAAACATCACCATCAGAAAATCGGACAAGGCCGCCACTTACGTGATTATGGACACATCAGAATACCTCACCAAGCTCGACACAATCCTAGGAGATGAAACCAAATTCACTAAGATCTCCAGAAATCCCATTGATGAGCTGAAAAGGAAAGTCAACAAGCTCATCACTTCCTGCAACAAGTCAAGCAAAACAAACTTATTCAACAGAATAGTAGGGGAATATGGACTTGGATACTGCTATCGGAACGTTAAAACTCACAAGCCTGGAAAGAAACTTAGACCCATCATCTCGCAGATCCCGACCCCAACCTACAACATAGCCGCCAAGAGACTGTGCTCCATCCTTACACCTTACGTACCCAGTACCTACAGCCTGAATTCTGCCACCGACTTCCTTGACCTCTTAAAGTCAAACAATGCAAAAGGGACCATCCATTCTCTCGACGTAGAATCACTGTTTACCAACGTGCCAGTTGACCGTACCATCGACTACATCATACGACGAGTTTACCATCATGACGACAACACACCACTCGACATACCAGAAAGAGCCCTACACAAACTCCTTGAGTGCTGCACTAAAGAAGCTCCTTTTACCTGCCCTGGATGAAACAAATACCAACAGATAGATGGTATTGCAATGGGCTCACCTTTAGGAGTCCTATTTGCAAATTTCTTTATGGGCTGTGTGGAAGAAGAAACATTCCAAAAGACGACGAAACCTGACATATACTGCCGCTACATCGACGGCATTTTCATCAAGACTAGGAATGAAGAGGACATACACTGTTACAACCCCAGTTTTGGCTCGTTTATGTCTAGGGGAAGATTAGGGGTTGTGAACAGCTTGAGTTTTAACTCTAGTAAATATGTTACTGTAGTCAGTGGAATTACAACTAATGAAATGAAACGGGAACCTCACTCCACTCCCTCAATGGATGTTTGCTCAGAAAGAATAATGTAAACGAATGACTAATGAATTTAACATGTATATTATTACCATCACCAAATAATTACAATATTTACAATAAGACAAAAACAATAATAGTAATGACGTTAACGTTAACAGACACCAAATGACACCAATTAGTACACCAAATAATAGAACACAACTTGATTTAAGTTAAACAAAATAGAGTACGATAGTACACAGCTCCAAGAGCAGAACAGAGATGGTATACAATGGAGTGAGAGTCTATGTCTTCACTGCCTTGGTCAGCAGAGGCAAGTGCTTATATATACTCCTATTGACAACATGATTGGTTGAGTCTGGAGAGCAAGTCTCTGATAGGTTGAGGGATTGTAAGTTAATCTGTCATTAGTTGCGAGGATGTTAGCTAATCAGCCATTGGTTGGTACAGCCCTCACATCTGCGCAAACAAGGTAGGTAAAGGCAACAACTGGCACATAGTTTGGCAGCTGGTTGTAGGTTCGTGACAACACACACTCAAAAGCTGTCTCCAAGAAACATCAGGACTGAACTTCACCATCGAGAACAGTAACAACGGAAAAATCCCGTTCCTGGACACTTTAGTACACCAACAAGACGACGAATTTAACACAAGTGTCTATGTGAAGCTCACTAATCCTGGCCATTGTCTTAACGGAAAAAGCGAGTGCCCAGAGAGATATAAGAACTCGACCATAAGTGCCTACATAAGAAGGGCATTAACCCACTGCAGCACCTGGAAGCAAGTACATGAAGAAATAGAAAGATCCACAAAGGTACTTCTTGCAAACGGTTTCACAAGAAAAGCAATAGACACACAAACATCAAGAATATTAGAAAAATACTTTACTAACACAGGAAGAGAAAACAAAACAGGAAGACAAGATTGATATCTACTACAGAGCATTCTACTCCACGGCCTATAGACAAGAAGAGAAAATAATGAAAGACATAGTGAAAAACAACGTGACCCCAGTTAAAGACAAGAAACTCAACCTCATCATATACTACAGAAGCAAGAGAACCAGCCACCTGCTCCTCAAGAACAGCCCAACTGTAATGAAAGAAGCCACCAAAAAATCCCATGTATATAAGTTTACCTGCAAACAAGGGAACTGTGAAGCCCTTAATAATACTTATATAGGCATGACTACAACAAAATTAAGCAGACGCCTGACCTACCACCTCGCGTCAGGAGCACCAAAAGCACACCTCAGCCAGGAACATAATATCAAGATAACACGGAATATCCTAGTAGAAAACACCGAAATTATTGAAAGCTGTTCAGACTCTAGACGCCTTCCAATCCTAGAAGCTCTGTACATAAAAGAAATGGACCCAAAACTCAACGTGCAGCAAACAGACCTTCAAGCTCTACCCAGCGCCCGGAGATCCCACCTGCAGCCACCTAACCAATCAGAGGCCAGCACGTCGAGTAGGGGAGAGGAGGCAACGCCTTAAATAGAGCGCTGCCACAACACTGAGTCATTCTCACCTCGACCACAGAGATGACAAGTCCTCAAAACCAAGCCACTGAAGAAGGGTCTAGGATCCGAAATCGCTATATGGTCAACACACACTCTTATGGAGAAGTGTTAAACCAACTTTTAAGGAAGAAGATAAAAAGACAATCAGAAATAAATAAAATCTTCTTAGGAAAATATATGATGCCGCACTTACCATCGCCTTCAACCATACTTGTTTAAGAGAAAACCTCCTGCCCAAATATACCATTAACATATATATATATATATATATATATATATATATATATATATATATATATATATATATATATATATATATATATATATATATATATATTCCGACTGAATGAATAGCACGCAAAGGGCAGAGAGGTAAGTAAAGATGGGAATGAGGTGATCAGGCAGAGGTATGTCACCATCTAATGGTAAGTTGGACAAGATCTTGTAAACAACTGTTTTTTCTTTTTCTTTATTATCAACCTCGGGACTGTAGGCTGTCAGTAGCCTGTATCTACTGAGAGGTCCCTAGATTTTTTAGTGTCGCTTTAGATGAGACAATGGAGCTTCAAGGTGTTAGTGGCTTCTCTTCTGTCCCACTAGCTGACGATGCCCTATTTATACGCATCACTATCAGTAGAAAGCTACTATACCATCACTATACCATACTAATCTACAAAAATATTTGCTTTTGCAATTTTCTGAATCTCCAACCCGTGGCAACAACGTACTTGACCTCGTATTCGCAACAAAAGAAGATTTGGTTTAGGATCTGAATGTAAAAGATGAATTCAGTAAGAGTGACCACCGTAGTACCTTCAGTTTAAAGCTAAACACTAGTAAACAAAACAACAATAAGAAAGTCGTAAATTACAAAAGGGCATACTTTTAAAAACTTAAATAACTAATAAAAGAAATTGACTCGAATTCCTTGCTCAACACTAACGATATAAACAAGGCATGGGAAGGAATCACAACCACCTACCAAAATGTAGTTATGGAGTGCACACCCACCAAAAAACGACCTTCATTGACCAGCTATAAACCTAAATGGTGGAATAAAGGGTATTATTCAAGCGTTTGTCCATAATTACTACCATCATCTTATCTGTCAAATACATTTCTTAATAAATGTACGTCATTTCCTCATGGGTTATTTCCGTCGCAAATGCATAGCTTTCGTAATACAAGTACCCTTAATTTTTTCCATTTTCCTTAATCTGCAATGTGTACAGCGGCCATATTGGTGCTGAAAGCCAATCAGCGTGCTTGGCTAATACGCCTCAATTTCAACAGCCAATCGGTGTGCTTGATTAATTACAATGGCTTCCCTTTGTACAACCGGCTCCACAGCAGCGAGGACCACTGTAGTGTTGTCAGCGTTCCCTCTCCCAAGCGTGAACCACAAATTTCGGTCCGAGACGCACATCTGAAGCAATCACTAGTGAGAGAGATGGCAATGGGGGTTGGCAGGATTGTATACTGAGCGAAACGAATGGCAATGAAATAAAAATCTGTATGTGAGCAATTTTGTTTTTATGTGGATACAGATAAAGGCACCAAGTTATTCCTGATGTATTAATTTGCTATATTTTATGGTGTAGAATATTACATTGTAATGCTCGATAATCAGGTTTTGATTAACTATTAAAATGATAAATGAAGGAGACCATAGTATGGGAACATATTCCATGCACCTGTGGCCAGTTTATGAATGTTCTGATAGTACTGACATATCAGGTAAGAAAGCCCTTTTCCTTGCACCGGGGTCAAACTCAGCACTCTGATATTTGCGAGTAACAACCTCTACCTTACTAACTATGCTGACACTTGAGGAACAATTACATAAGAACTTAGGATATTAGATAATCCAAGCATCGGCACCATGAACTATCCAATATCTGGCCCCTTTAATGATTACGTCAAATAAAACCGGGATAAGTAAATCCTATATATTGGTTGTTAAAATCACGCAGGCCACTGCTCATCATCACACTCCCACCGCCTATGCCCAACAACTTGTCAATGCCTAGTCAGAACAATCTACCCCAGCCAGTCTACCCATCCACATACAAGATGCACTCACTTCCCGTTCTGCTGTCCATCGGCTATGTCTAATGTCTTTTCTGTTGCAAGATGATGGCGATAAAGTAGAGCAGATAACTAAGGAGTTGCGCCGTGCTCTCTCTCGGGGTAGAGCTTCTTCCCCTGGTGATGATGGTATTACTTATGCTGTGCTGCACCTACTTCAACAAGTTCCTGGGAATCCTCTACTTCGACTGTACAATCTTTGTCTTTGTAACGGTTGTGTACCACGAGCCTGGACCAGCAGCACAATAATACCCATCCCTAAGCCCGGCACTGCGAAGTTCAGGCCTATTTCCCTTACTTCCTGTTTCTGTAAGGTTATGGAGAGAATCTTACTCAATCGTCTTATGTACCGACTGCAGGATCGCCTTTCTCCATGGCTGTTTGGTTTCCTTCCTCAGCGGAGCACACACGACTGCCTAGTCGACCTGTACTCTCGCCTCTCCAGGGACAATGTGGTGGCTTTCATTGACCTTCGAAGTGCCTTCGATGTTGCTAATAGAGACGTCATTTTGGATCAACTGGTTGACTTTGGGATAGGGGGTAATCTATTATGGTAGATTCGGGGCTACCTGAGTAACAGGACCTCCCGTGTGTTTTTCAGTGGTGCGCTCAGAGACGTATCCTCAGGAGGTGAAGGCTCAGAGGTGGAGGCAGCAGGACGTGATGGTTCACCCCTGACAGGACACGTCTTGGAATCATGGTCGGCGGCACACCATGCACACTTCGGCCTGGCAGAACAGTACCGGGAGATATGCCCAACTCCACAGCACCTGTAGCACCAAGGCTGGTCATTATGAAGTTTCCTCACCTCACACGGTGGAAGACAAGGGAGGAAATCAAAGGAAATCTCTTTTGGAGGTGGATCGGGTTGACTCCAGACAACAACAATACGGCTAATGGGGGAACCATCTTGGAAAAAACGACGGGCAAAGTACACACCAGGGTATCCCTTAGCAAGTTTCGGGTCAACATCAATAGGAAAACGGGTAAGGATATAGCTGGGGAACTTACGAGGCCTCTCGGGTGAGTCTTCAAGAATGAGAGGCAGAGACAAAAATTCACCAGCCTTCACTCTATCAATGATGTCCTGACGCTTCCTAGAGATGCAGACAAAACGGGAGGTGACAGCAGCCATCTTGACTTCAGCCAGTTCTCGCTGCAGCTGGAAGGCCCTGTTGACATCAGACAACCAACGCAACTTTGTGTCCGTAGATAGGTTCCCAGAAAAGGAGAGCTTGACATAGGCATTTCTTGGGGCAAAAACAGGAAGGTTGGACGAGGGCAAGGAGTTGGTATACAAGGAAGAAACACCACGTTGAGGCAGAGAATGTACGTCATGCACAGCTGAAGCACCTTTGGCAGCCGGAGGCAAACAGTCCACACCATCGTAATCCTGCAAGGAGTCAGACGAGGCATCAATGGGTCGCTTGGTAGAGGTTGAGGAGGTGGAAGGCTGCAACCTGAGCTGCAAAGTGACCGAAGAGAAGTGGGGAGGGTTGCGAGAAGGCAGCTCAGGCCAGTGATCCTCGATAGGAGACTCATCCTCCTCCGACATGGCCAAGACAGCCTCCAGGCAGGAAGCCACATCCGAATCCGCGCTCTCCATCTGGCCAGGCAAGGCCTAGATGGGAAGCAAACAACAACACAAACAGCTGAACACTCAATCAGCCAAGGACACACACACACACACAGACAATCACAACAATACAATACACAGAATCACAACAGACAAACAACACCAGCAACACCATAAAAACAACACCACACAAACAAGAATGCACAAACAATACAAACAACAACACACAAGCAAGAGTGTAAAAGCAACACAAAACAAGAATTCAGGCAGAGCGCCAGGAGAACGTCTTCACACCAACAAGGTTGGGGCGAGACTGCTAGGGATTGTGGTGCGCGACTCTACAAATTGATTCCTATCTTGGCGAAGTCTGACTAAGAATATTATTACCCAATTCATTGTAGCTTCCAAGGATTACACCTGACACTAAATCTTGAGAAAACTACACATACACTTTCTCGTTGATTTGACTCAGGTTAATGAGTGAACCCCTTTATAAGGTCAAATATTTACAGTACCCTCAACATGTCATGTCTGTCTCCGTCACACATACACACAAGCATGTACTCACACAAATTTATAAAATATTCTCTCTCTCTCTCTCTCTCTCTCTCTCTCTCTCTCTCTCTCTCTCTCAATATTGTTACACCGTTTGGAGGAATCATTAGCTTTTGTATTTACACAAAAAAGAGACTTACATATCGATCTATATATCTATCTATCTATCTATCTATCAACACGAGTATAATCAGTAAAAATCCCAAGTGCACGTGATATACAGTACCTAATTAATGGAGAAATACGTAAATACAAACAGACTTTGATATAATAACAAAAGCAAAATTACACCAGAAATAAAGGACATGGTTAATACGTGACCACAGGCTGACTCAGAAATGAAACGTGACATCCAGTATAATTATATTAACAAGAATAAGGGAATAAGTAACTACAAGCAGAGGCAAACCTAAAAGAGCAGGTTGATATAGTATTATGAAGTTGGAAGTCGAAAAAAATTAATAATAATAATAATAATAATAATAATAATAATAATATGAAGGTGAAAGTTGCAAAATAATTGTGAAGAAGTAAACCAGGGAAAGACGTGACCACAAGCACACTTAAAACAAAGATAATAAAGTGGTGGGAGCTGCCAGCAACAGGTCGGTCAGGTGCAGATTTGGTGGGAAACTTGGCAGGCGAGCAAATCAAGACTGTCTCACTGGCTGCAGGCCGGACTTTGCAGAGGAGGTTTTGGTCCCACAACACCTGGGCCCGTATTCACAAAAGCGAAGTTTAGTCTTAAGTTAAAATTCTGTTCCTAAGTGTTCAATCATGGCAAGGACTTGAGACCCGGCACGGCTTCAAAATCATAATATAATCTCATATCAGTAGAATAGCAAAACAATTCACTGCTTCGAAATGAGCCTGAAACACTATGGTGAGGTCAGTAATGCAAACATACGAACAAGTGCAAACTTTGAGATGTTTTGTGAATACCGGCCTTGGTACAGTCATGGTCAATAGTCCTGCAACACCTTCCAATGAGATGGCTTCGAAAAATTATACGAAACTTTAATAGCTGTTGGTCTCTGCAATATTGGTTCATAATAAGATTCAATCAAATGGCTCGCTTTTATTCACCAGGTTGCAGGACTTTTGGCCATGACTGTACCTCGCTCTACCTCCTACAATGTCTATTTTGGTTTATCCTTGGACAATGAGGGAAACTTTCTTGCTATGACATTTCTACATCTTCCGCCTGGCATTAATTAAGAGGATAGTGCAGTGTTGGAAATTCTATAACAACTGATTTCTCTAAACTATTCCAAACAACAACTGGATTACATAATTTTTGTTAACCTGAGGGCCTGTTGCCAGGCGTTTTCTCTTCCTACCTCACATCCCCGTAGGCTGGCATTGCCTGTAATGATGTGGGCAATACTTTAAGGGTTTTGGCGCCTCTTCGGTCCCAGCCATTAGCATTCAGTTCTTCAACTGTCCCTCTATTCTTTCTATTTCCTTCCTGCTTGCTCTCTATCACTTTTTTCTGGAGCTTTATGATCTCTCTGTGGCGCCTAACATCTGAGCCAAAATTTCTTCTAGTTGATTCTGAAAGACATTTCGAAAGGAAGAAAAAAGGAAATAATAAATGAGGTACACAGTCCAAACACATTATCTCGGAAGAGGTTGGCTGTTGTTTATGGGTTAAAGAAATTGTAATATTTCTCTCGAGCGTCAGATGTTTGCATTCAAAGATGTTGCAGAACTATTACATGTGACGCTTCATGCTTTTAGTCCTCACCTCTTTCAATGAATTTAAGAAGTGTATGATAATAATATATGTATAATATGACTGGTCCGATGTGCACTTTTTAACAGGATGGTATACTTTTGGTACAATCGTGATACGAAATCCCTGACCAGAGACGAACGGCAGGCACCACACACACATACCTTGCATTCGAACTCAGCCTCTATATTATGTGTACTGGGTGGGGAAATGAGCAATACCAGGCGATATCGAAGCTTTCTGCTCCTCACTCTCTGGTCAGAAATTATGTATCACGAGTGTACATTAGAGCTCCTTGATTCCTCCAAAGTATGCCAGGAGACATGACAGATGAACAAATATAATAGTGACCAGATGCTTGGAATAGATTGAAGGAATCCGTTGCTCCAAATCAACATCACTGTACTGACACATAAATAGATCCCCAAATGGTCCTCCTTATACACATCCCACTAAAAGTATTGATATACGGGGGAGAGTAAATGCTAGGAAATGGATTGAGTGATTATTTGATGGATTTGAGGCGACGCAACAGCAAGGTCATATCGCGCCAGAGGAGGAAGGTGATTGAGTGGTGGGACAGTAATTTTAAAAGGTAAGAGATGAAAAAAAAGGACTGTTGGAGAAGTGAAAGCCCCTTTTTTTGTCGCTTTTTACGACAAGCAGGGATGCTGGGGAGGTATTTGTAACCCACTACCTTAGGGGGTGCTAGGAAATGGATGTGCGGGGGAGTTTTCTTCGCATAATATTTATAAAGATGAAAATATGAAGGAAATTAATAGTTTGTGGATATGTTGAAGTGATAGTGAATGTGGTTGTCGGATTTGTTTGTTGTTACTAGTGGTAAACACGGAGAGATTTAGGTTATATTCCTACTCGTGTCGATATGGCGGGTTTTGCCGTGTTATATACGGTTGGCCACATGAATTCTCACACAGGCTATATGGAAAGATAGGTCATTATTCTGGAAGTACTGCAATGTATATTCTACCAAGTGACTCGGTGATTGCAAAACAACAAACCTAAGTGTAATTATAATGAGTCAGTAGAAATAGTCGGCAGGAAGGTACAGTTGAGCAAGTAGAAAGTGCAAGAAAAATCTGGCTGTATATATCAACATCTTCAACACCACTCAAAATTCAGCCAATCACGTTCCACCTTACATTTCTTTTGGGTTCCCAGTAATTAATACATAAAGATACAAGGGTTTACTACAAAAGAACTGCCAGATGTTGCCTTATGCAGCTAGACTTTTGTTGCACTTTCTACTTGCTCAACTGTACACTCGTGATATGTATTCCCTGACCAGAGACGAAAGGCAGGCACCACACACACATACCTTGCATTCGAACTCAGCCTCTATATTATGTGTACTGGGTGGGGAAATGAGCAATACCAGGCGATTCGAAGCTTTCTGCTCCTCACACTCTGATCAGAAATTAGGTATCACGAGTGTACAGAGTCAGACAGTCAGAAGGAATATAGAGTCCGTAAGAATGCACATAACTACAGTAATACCGTACTAGTTATATACTGAGGAACTTCATGTGTACAGTCGCGCACCACAGTCCCTAGCCCAGCTGAGTCGAAGCCCGAGATCTGGAGCAGGTGGTTTCTGGACGACAGCCCACCCAGACCATCATGAGACCACACACACACACATTCCGAACCAATGGAGGTTTTGGGTGGGCTGTCGTCCAGAAACCGCCTGCTTCAGATCTCGGGGTTCGACTCAGGTGGGGTAGGGATTGTGGTGCGTGACTGTACAACCCTACGGTAGGTAAAGGGTGCCATGGCTGTCAAGTAAATCATAAATATGTGTGTTAATATATCATCCCCACCTGTGCTCTCCATTTTTTTTTCTCTCTCTTTCTTTCTTTTCATTTACTATAATTATTTTACCTTTTACTCTTTACTCAGATTTTGATATTTTTCATCATATGACCTTTACTTTATTTCACTGTTTACTTTTCCCTCCCATTGTTTTCTCACTTAAGATTTTCATATTTTCATTTTTTTTTTCATCTGTCCTTTACTATATTTCACTTCTCCCTTTTCCCTCCTGTCGTCTTGACAGATTTTTATTTTCCTCTTTACTTCATCTTTTCTTAACTTTATTTAACTTCTTCCTTTTCCCTCCATTCGTTTCGTCACTCAGATTTTCATTTAGGTTTCATCTTTTCCTTTACTTTATGTTACTTCTCCCTTTGCCTTCCTTTCGTTTTGTCACTAAGATTCAACTTGGAGAAATTTTTGGTTCAGGCGTGAGCTGGAAAACACTTCCTAGGGGAGAAACGGAATAGGAAAAGAGTAAATAAAATTCTACCAAATGAATTAGTATATGTTACACGATCAGTCAACAGTTTTCAAAGTGCTATGGTAGGTTCCTTATTTGTTCCTATGTTTTTCGATCTACCTTTCTCTAACTCCTTCCCAATGCATCTTCCTCTCTTAATTAAGCATTCTACCCCTAAATTATGTGTGTACAGTTGCGGAAATATGAAACAGAGACACTTCAAACAGGTCCCTTAATAAGCATATAATAGGACTCGCCTCTACACACAACGGCTCATCATTATCATCCTCTATGCTCAATGAGGAGCCTCGTTTCAAGTGTGTCTGTTTTATATGTCTGCGACTGTACAGCCACAATCAAATAACCACCGACACTTTCCTTCCATCATGCAAATAAATTAGTATCATATCAAAATATAGCCATACAACAATTTACGTCAACTCAACCCCCTCAATTATTATTATGAGGTGCTGCAAAATCATACACGTGTTGTTCTTTATTATCAAGATATTTACCACGATGGAAGGAAAGTGTCGGTGGATATTTGATTGTGGCTGTACATTCTCACTATTTCTCTTCCTTCCCCCGCCCCATTTCGTCCCCATTCATGCTCCCTCTCACCCTAACTCAAAATATTATCCCTCAACTTGGCAACTACAAAGTCACCTCTTAGTCATGGTTTAGGCTCGTTTTGGTTTGATGTTTATCTTCTATACGGGGAGTATTTTTACCTCATCTCACTTCCTCAGGTGTGGGTGGGGTACAGTATGAGAGAGAGAGAGAGAGAGAGAGAGAGAGAGAGAGATGATTGATTGATGATATTAGGCGCCGCAACAGCGAGGTCATATAGCGCCAGGAGAAGGTGATAGAAAGATGAGACAGCAAGCAGGAAAGAAATAGAAAGAAAAGAGGAACAGTTGATAGAGAAACGATATAAGTGAGCGTGGTATGGAGAGAAAAGTCTTTGTGTTTTTAGTTTAGACTTGGGGTGTGTGGTGTTTGGGGCTGTACACTTAATAAACATGCCACGGAGTGCATTTCTATTTTTTCCCTCTGCTCGCGCGTGTTTGGGTGTGTGCGTACGTGAGAGTGAGTGTGTGTGTGTGTGTAGGAGGGATGGAAGGAAGGAGGGGAGGGGCTCAAATTAACCACAGGCAAACTATGTGGCAACAGATGCAAGAGAGTCTGTTCATCAAGGTACGATATCGACATGCAAAATCCAACCTATCCTAACTTTATTTTGACATCTCAACACTTCGATGACGAGTGTGTTATATACGAGTGTATATAATGACAAAGACGAGTGTGTGTATATTGACTACTGTGTATAATGTTGACTGTGTATAATGACTACTGTGTATATTGACTACTGTGTATAATGTTGACTGTGTATAATGACTACTGTGTATAATGTTGACTGTGTATAATGACTACTGTGTATAATGTTGACTGTGTATATTGACTACTGTGTATATTGACTACTGTGTATAATGTTGACTGTGTATATTGACTACTGTGTATATTGACTACTGTGTATAATGTTGACTGTGTATAATGTTGACTTTGTATAATGACTACTGTGTATAATGACTACTGTGTATAATGTTGACTGTGTATAATGACTACTGTGTATAATGTTGACTGTGTATAATGACTACTGTGTATAATGTTGACTGTGTATAATGTTGACTTTGTATAATGACTACTGTGTATAATGTTGACTGTGTATATTGACTACTGTGTATATTGACTACTGTGTATAATGACTACTGTGTATAATGACTACTGTGTATAATGTTGACTGTGTATAATGTTGACTTTGTATAATGACTACTGTGTATAATGACTACTGTGTATAATGTTGACTGTGTATAATGTTGACTGTGTATAATGTTGACTGTGTATAATGACTACTGTGTATAATGTTGACTGTGTATAATGACTACTGTGTATAATGTTGACTGTGTATAATGACTACTGTGTATAATGTTGACTGTGTATAATGACTAATGTGTATAATGTTGACTTTGTATAATGACTACTGTGTATAATGACTACTGTGTATAATGACTACTGTGTATAATGTTGACTGTGTATAATGACTACTGTGTATAATGTTGACTGTGTATAATGTTGACTTTGTATAATGACTACTGTGTATAATGACTACTGTGTATAATGACTACTGTGTATAATGACTACTGTGTATAATGTTGACTGTGTATAATGTTGACTTTGTATAATGACAACTGTGTATAATGTTGACTGTGTATAATGACTACTGTGTATAATAACTACTGTGTATAATGACTACTGTGTATAATGTTGACTGTGTATAATGTTGACTTTGTATAATGACAACTGTGTATAATGACTACTGTGTATATTGACTACTGTGTATAATGTTGACTGTGTATAATGACTACTGTGTATAATGTTGACTGTGTATAATGTTGACTTTGTATAATGACTACTGTGTATAATGACTACTGTGTATAATGACTACTGTGTATAATGACTACTGTGTATAATGTTGACTTTGTATAATGACAACTGTGTATAATGACGGCTGTGTATAATGAAAACCAGGGACCAAAAAGTTCCCTCATGAATCATCGGAAATTCCACCCCCGCCACTCCCATGATTATCGAAGTTTTGGCGGGAATATCAGGGTCGCGTTCAGGTTAAGTTTAGAGTGTACCAATTATTTAGTTGGCATATGTCTTCATCCGCTCCCAAACGACATGCAGGTTCTTTTGTCGAAACAATTATGATCAGTAGTAGTCTCCTCCAATTATTAACTTTTCGGTATCTACTACTACTACGACTAATCTCTCTCTCTCTCTCTCTCTCTCTCTCTCTCTCTCTCGTAAGTATAAAGTAAGTAACTGTGTAAGAGTAAGTGGGTGTGGTCTCCGAGAGAGAGAGAGAGAGAGAGAGAGAGGTTGGTGGGTACACGGAAGGGAGATTAGGAGCAGTACCCACCCCCTACCACCTACCCACTCCCTCACTGCTTTTGCTAAATGCCCCAGAATCAAGTCGTGAACCACAGTTCTAACTTGAAGGTGAGTGAGAGAGTTAAGCCTTGCTCCTACACACACACACACACATACTGTATATAAACGCACTGACATACTCTCTCTCTCTCTCTCTCTCTCTTGTTGCGGTGCCATTGTTGGATTTGCTTATGTTAGTGCTTACAGTAGTGTTGGTTGTGCAAGACAGAAGTCGTGGTAGTGGTATTGTTGGTGGTAGTGGTGCTTGATAGAAGTGGTGGTGGTAGTGGTGGTTGTGCAAGACAGAAGTAGTGGTAGTGGTATTGTTGGTGGTATGGTGCTTGATAGAAGTGGTGGTGGTGGTGGTGGTGGTTGTGCAAGACAGAAGTAGTGGTAGTGGTGTTTAATAGAAGTGGTGGTGGTGGTTGTGTTCGACAGAAGTAGTGGTAGTGGTAATGTTGGTAGTATGGTGTTTGATAGATGTGGTGGTGGTGGTTGTGTTCGACAGAAGTGGCGGTTGTTGTGTTTGACAGTTGATTCATTGATTAATATTAGGCGCCGAAACAGCGAGGTCATATAGCGCCAGAACACGATGATAGAAAGGTGAGACAGCAAGCAGGAAGGAAATAAAAAGAAAAGAGGGACAGTTGAAGAACTGAAAAGAGTGGCTGGGGCCGAAGGGGCGACAAAACCCTTAAAGTATTGCTCACATCAATACACGCAATACCCACCTACGGGGTTGTGTTTGACACATTGACAGAAGTGGTGGTGGTGGTTCTGGTAGCAGTATGCTGTTAGATAGTAGTGGTGTTGTGGTATTTGACAGAAGTAGTGGCGGATGTGGTGTTAACAAAAGTAGTGGTGGTGGTATTTGACAAAAGTGTTGGAAGTGGTATTGTTGTTTGATATCTGTTGTCAGTCGTAGGTGATAGATGACAAAAAGATTCGTATTTATAGCAGTAGTAATAGCAGAAACGCTAGTAGTGGAGGTAATACGGAAACTAGTAATAGAGCAGTAAGTAACTATAATATACAAGTAAAATTTTAAATAATTGGCAAGAAAGATCCCCGGACTCGGAGTAAGCCGCGTAGGAAATTGTACGACTAGAGCAACCCACATTTAACCTTCTTTCTTAAAAACAAAAGTTAAAGAATATATTATAACCATCTTGGATACAAACCCAGAACTGGATCTCTCCCAAATTGTAACCACTTGTTGCCAATTGTGAGGCCAACCTTTGGTAAATATTTCGTCAATATTTACACATTAGGTTTTGTTTAATATTGCTAACAAACGTAAACACCTTGACAGAAGCAAGTAATGATTCATTACATAATTGTTAAGGTTTTCTTGGACTTCCTGTTAGTAATTCCGATGTTGGTTGTATTTCTCCTAGAAGTGTGTGTGTGTATAGTGAACAGAGTAAATAATTTGTGTTTTGGTGGGGATAGGATTGATTGATTGATTGATATTAGGCACAGCAACAGCGAGGTCATATAGCGCCAGAGAAAAGTGATAGAAAGGTGTGACATCAAGCATGTTTTGGTGGGGATGGTGATAGTAGTGGTGATAATAAAGGTGAGAATATTAATGCAGCAAGGAGTGTCTAAGGTAATAGTGCATAATACTATGTAGTAATAGCAATAGTATTAGTAGTAGTAGTAGTAGTAGTTTTTGTTGCTGCTCCTGTTGTTATTGTTGTTGTTGTAATAGTAGTAGAGGTTGTTGTTATTGTTGTAATAGTAGTAGTAATAGTAGAGGTTGTTGTTGTTGTGGTTGTGGTGGTAGTGGTGGTAATGCTAACACCTGGTACACTATTAACACCATTGGAACTTCTCTCTGTTGTTGTTGTTGGTGGTGGTGATGGAGGTGATAGTGGTGATAATATTATTGGTGCTGTTCATGGTAGCAGCGATAGTAAAAATAGTGTATTTAGTGGGAGGTAGCTGTGGTTGTTGTTGTAGGTGTGGTGGTGGTAGTTGTGCCGTTGTTTAGTAGTTATGATTGTGGTAATATAGTTCGTGCATTGTTGTGGTACGTGGTTGTGTGGGGATAGTTGTAGTTGTGGTGGTGGTAGTTGTAGTTGACGTGGTAGTTGTAGTTGTGGTGGTGGTTGTTGTAGTTGTGGTAGTTGTAGTTGTGGTGGTGGTAGTTGTTGTTGTGGTGGTGATAGTTGTAGTGGTGGTAGTTGCGGTGGAGGTAGTTTGGTAGTTGTGGTGGTGGTGGTTGTAGTTGTGGTAGTGGTAGTTGTGGTGGTGGTAGATGTATTTGTAATTTTGGTAGTTGAAGTTGTGGTGGTGGTAGTTGTAGTTGTGGTGGTGGTTGTAGTTGTAGTAGTGGTAGTTGTGGTGGTGGTGATGGTAGTTGTAGTTGTAGTGGTGGTAGTTGTGGTGTAGGTAGTTTGGTAGGGGTGATAATGGTGATGGTAATAATAGTGTTAGCTGTGGTTGTGAAGGTGGTGATGACAAGGGTTACTTACTGCTATCAACAAGGAAAGTGGAATACAAAGGCATAGGTAACGATAGAATGTAATAACAGTTAATTCATAGTTTAACCACACTTACTTTAAATACACACACACAAACATACATCTGAACACACACCACTGCAAACACACACATACCTCTGCACACACACACCACTGCACACACACACACATACACACCTCTGCGCACATACACACACACTCTTTCCCTCTCACACACATACACACCTCTGCGTACATACACACACACTATTTCTCTCTCTCACACACACACACACACACACACACACCTCTGCAAACACACAAACTATTCCCCCCCCCCACACGCACACAAATTTATCCCTCCTATTAATTTTCCCTTCCCTCTCCGTCTCTGATGTTCTCTGTGCCCTTCACTTCTATTTTATACTCCCATCAATCAATAATTCTCACCTGTGTGTGTGTGTGTGTGTGTGTGGTACTCTAAATTTTTTGAAAATTTAAAAGTTGACTGCTTGCTCCAAATTATGCCATGATATTAAATATACTCTTTTGTCCATCTGTTTCGTAACACAAACTAAAATGTTGCCTATAGAAATCACGAAACTTCCCTGTTAATGGGTATAGAATACTCTTAGTACAGTCGTTGGCAATAATATCACCCACACTGGGGTGGCTCGTGTAAGTGTTTGACAGCTGCCCTCAGTTCGTTAACCGAGAAACTTTCTAATAAGTACTGTAGCTTAAATGCAGTCTTCTAATTTACTACAAGCAGCCACTCTCTATTCAAATAATAATATCATAACTTATAAAAACGTGATAACAATAGTCAGCAATTTTTTTTATTAATCCATATATGTATTAAAACTAATGTCCACGACTGTACACTCGCAATCCAAAATACGTATCCAGGTTGCTTCGAATAGCCTGATCGAGTTTTAAGCGAGCTCAAGAAAATATGAAACAGGATAAGCGTGTAATTGGTTCACTAGCATGTCAAATGATTCGAAACTTCAACAAGACCTGGATAAAAATTTTGGAATACGAGTGTAAACTCGTAATACATAATTTCTGACCAGAGTGTGAGGAGCAGAAAGCTTTGAATCGCCTGGTATTAGGGGATGCTGATGGTGTAATGGTTAGCATACTCGCCCAGCACGTGAGAGGTCCCGGGATCGATTCCCGTGTCAGTGGAATTGTTGGACAATTTTCCCAGCCCCCTATGTTCACCTAGCAGTAATTAGGTACCCGGCGGTAAAAACAAGGATAGCAACCTTGTAGGCTAGGGGAAGATATGTTGATGTAACAAGACTGAATGTCTTAATGATCAATACCAACGGTCGATAGGTATAAAGCCCTAAATATTTTTTTTTTTTTTTTTTTTTTTTTTTTTTTTTTTTTTTTTTTTTTTTTTTTTGCCTGGTATTGCTCATTTCCCCGCCCAGTACACCTATAGAGGCTGAGTTCGAATGCTGGGTACCATATGTGTGTCTGCCGTTCGTCTCTGGTCAGAAATTACGTATCACGAGTGTACATTGGAGCAACTTGATATCACCAAAGTATGTCGGGGAAACTGGACCAGATTAAATAAGGGGAGGTTTTTTGTTTGTGAATTGGAAGGTTTCTGATTCCTCCAAACTATGCCACGAAACAAAAGATAAAAAATTAGTACCATCTATTTTCTGGTATATTTAGAAGGAATCAGTAGCTTTCCAATTTATTAATAAAAATAATGGTGGCCTGATGTTTTGAATAGTTTGGCAGGAATCAGTTGCTCCAGATTTACCAACACTGCACTGTGTCGTAGTGGTGGTGATGGTAGTGGTGATAGTATAGTGCATGGGATTAAGGGTAGTGGTAGTACTAATAATAGTAGTAGTAGTAGTTGTTGTTGTAGTAGTAACAGATTACTCTAAATATTTTTCATGTAGTAGTAGTAGTAGTAGTAGTAGTAGTAGTAGTTGTTGTTGTAGTAGTAACAGATTACTCTAAATATTTTTCATGTAGTAGTAGTAGTAGTAGTAGTAGTAGTAGTAGTAGTAGTAGTAGTAGTAGTCGTAGTAGTGTATTGCCCTTAGTGGTAGTACTAATAATAGTAGTAGTAGTAGTTGTTGTTGTAGTAACAGATTACTCTAAATATTTTTCATGTAGTAGTAGTAGTAGTAGTAGTAGTAGTAGTAGTAGTCGTAGTAGTAGTAGTGTATTGCCCTTAGTGGTAGTACTAATAATAGTAGTAGTAGTTGTTGTTGTAGTAGTAACAGATTACTCTAAATATTTTTCATGTAGTAGTAGTAGTAGTAGTAGTAGTAGTAGTAGTAGTAGTAGTAGTAGTAGTAGTAGTAGTAGTGTATTGCCCTAATATTATCTTGTTTTGCGATCAGAAGTGGGTGCGGTGATAGTGGTAGTGGTGGTAGTAGCAGTAGCAGGCAGTAGCAGCAGTAGTAGATTTCCCTAAATAATTTCTTTTTTTGCTATCAGAGGTGCGTGCGGTGGTAGTGGTATTGGTAGTAGTTGTAGTAGTAGTAGTAGTAGTAGTAGTAGTAGTTGTTGTAGTTGTTGTAGATTTCCCTAAATAATTTATTTTTTTTGGTATCAGAGTGCGTGCAGTAGGTGTGACATTATGGGTGGAGCCTGCGGTATTTGTGAGGTTTAGGCCCACTTGAGCTGCAGCGGGTGTGGTAAGGTGCATTACTGCGGGAAGGAACATCAGCGTCAGCACTGGCCTCAGCACCGTCAGCAATGTCAGCCCTTCAAACTCGTGTCTTCTGCTGTGGCGGGCAGGTCAGAGAGAGAGAGAGAGAGAGAGAGAGAGAGAGAGATGCTGAAAATGGGTTGACTGACAAAGAGATACAGCCTTAATTATTAAAGCATAGATAGGCTGACAAACAAAGTAAAATTTGAGGCCATCATGAAATAATATAAAAATAAGAAGAGAGGATCACCGTACAACATTTCTCACACAAATGCACACATATTCACATACCTGTACACGCAACGCACGCACACACATGCAGCTGTTCACACACACACAGATAGATAGATATAGAATTATAGATAGATATTTTATTGACCATTGCTTGCATTTTAGAATTACATTATATTTTATTTATGACAAGTACAGGGAACATAAACTACATAGCCTATCATCTATAGATATAAATATATTGTAGTCCACAGCATACATGGTTATCACAATATCACTTTCTTCTATATTTCCTCTGGTGGCCATTACTCGTAAATTTTCAAAATGTCGTAGATTATTCTACAAGTTACATCATGTGAGAAATTACAAAATATTTCTCTTAATTCGTTAAAATTAAATAATTGTACAATCCTGCACACCATATCTCAGTCTAGATTTGGCCACAAACACACAGGCGTTCCTCTATTGGGAGGCGACCCGGCCCCCGCGTCCCGTCTCTATGACTAATAAACTGTGCCCGGACACTCGAAAATGAGTGAAGGACACGTAGTGAAGTTCATTAATGGAATGCTTTTCATTGTAGACATTATGTACAACAAAACCTGGATTAATATCTATGTAGACCCTGCATCGGGAGAAGTTAGTCTGGAAGAGCATTTTTGCATAAACTTTTCTTAGTAATATTTCAGTATTATCTACTTCAATGGTTAAAAGTCATTTATATATTTACCTGTAGAGGTGTTTGTGCCTCTTACAGCAGCCATGGCCAAAATAACAGGATCATTAATTACACGTCTTCAAAAGAAATTTATGTTGTTTAAGTTTGACGAAATCGGTCGGTGATTGATAACCTGCTTCTGCGTAGCATACGAAATTTGATGTTTACCTCCTCACTCCTAACATTTGCTTCAATGCCCAATTGTGTAGCTTGGTAATTGGCCTGAAGTAAGCTCCAAACCACGAATCACGCCCATACAATAAGGACGACATAAGTGCCGCATCCAACACCCGTCGCTTAATTAACAATAAATGGTACATTGTTATTCTTCCTGATAAACGATACATACTTTAGTACACGACACATCTTGTTTTTAGCATGTAACTCTACAGCCGTGTACACCGCCCCGTCACATGTGAAGCTGGAACCCAAGTACACGTAACTGGAACAGTGGTCAATAACAAGGCCATCAACATGTATCGGTTCGGCGTCTCTTTCACTGCCATTGGTCACACAAAATTTGTTTTTTCTTCAGTTCACTTTCATACTATAGTTTTGACAAAATTCGTTTAATACTTCTACCTTTCTAACCATATTTTTCCTTATAGTCGTAACAGTACAGTATCATCCATGCATAATTGTATACTATAATCTATCGTTTATTATTTTTACTAATTTATTAACAAATATCAAGAAAAGAAAGCATTGCTGAACCAATAATACTCTGTGTAATACGGTACATTATCATTCCACACCCCAGGCGCTTCAACACATTAAAGAGTACATTTCTTGGGATCATAATTATAATATGCCTTGGTAAAATCTACAAAGGTTACAAATAGTTTAAGCTTCCTTCGTCTTGCCATATCAGTAAGCAGACGTAAAGTAACAATGTGCTCTAAGCACCCTCGCTTCCTCTGTGCTCCGGCCTGCTCTCTAAATGGGCTAAACCACAGATTATAACCTGTCTCAAAGAACCGTATCATACAGCTTAGCTAAACTGTTGATAACGGTAATACCTCGATAGTTGTTAGGATCAGATCTATCTCCTTTCTTGAACATTTTAAATAAGATTGCTCTCGTCCATGACTCAGGATACGAACCAGATATAAACACATTATTATATATTATGGTTATGGTTATAATATAAGCTGGCAGCAATGACAACAAACCCAAGGAAAGACCGTCAGGACCACATGCCTTATCAGGTTTCATTTTCTTGATTTGATTTTTAACCTGTTCAAGAAAAATAGGATCGTCAAGAATCAGGAGAGCAGTAGTTTTACTAATGTCATCAACGTTAGCGATTGGGGATTTAAGTACACTCTCAAACTGTTTCCTGAAATCATCGTCAGTGGGACAGTCGTCATCATCACTTTGCGTATTGCTAAACTCCCCTTTCCAGTTAATAGCTCTCAACAAAGCTGAATCATTACTTTCCTCTAACAGCCTCTCCCATCTCCCTAAGTTGGTGAGAACGTGACCAGCACCTGTCAAACCAACGCTGTTCCCAGCAGCGAGATACATGACATCTGCCACCTGAGAAGCAAATGCATCTAAATCCGCATTTACATTAGGTATACAATCGTAATACATAATCCCTAACCAGAGACGAACGGCAGGCACCACACATACCCTGCATTCGAACTTAGCTTCTATATGTGTACTGAGTGGGAAAATGAACAATACCAGGCGATTCGAAGCTCTCTCACACTCTGATCAGAAATTATGTATCATGAGTGTACAGTATCTGGAAATGACATATTAACAGAAAAACAACTGTTGATCTAAAGTCGGGAACCGTATACGTTTCTTAGCAAGTCCTCTCTTGCAGACAGATCCGTGTAGTGCAGCATGGTCACCGAATGACGATGCCCGGGCCAAGATACTATCTAAATCTACTCCGGTTACGTAAACAGTTACAGCTACCGGGGCATGATCAGATGGTAAATCGCTACGCTGTATTACACCTAACCCACTTAGCCTATTAACAAAAATGAAGGATGCAACACATGTGTCAAGCTCAAAAATCCACGTATCTCGTTTCTTAAATGTCATACATCCCACATAGTGTGTTTCAGGTATTTTAATATTATTTACAACCAACAACTGATTATCACTACATAATGCTGACAAGATACCTGCAATGTCATTCGGTATGTTTACATCATCCTTAATATCTGGCTAAGATAGTACTTTGCCACTAGGCAAAGTATTTTATTAAGGGGATAGTATACTTTTGGTACATTGGAGTGCCGTCATTCCTCCAAAATGTGCCGAGAAACAGGGCCATATGAACAAAAATAATGGTGTCCTGTTGCTAGGAATAGTTTGGAGGAATCAGTAGCTCTAGATTTACCAACACTGTACTACCCCCTTAACAACACTGCGCCTCCTCTGTTAGCTGAACCCTGAACTTTACTCCCGTATGTCACATAACCCGGGAACGAGATAGGTAATGAAGTTTTTATTTCATTCAAGCCAATCAAATCATAGTCAAGTAGTAACTTCTAAATATTTTCTAGTTTTATACAATTCCTCAAAACAGTATCGGCACTCAGAGGGTAGGTATTTTCTAAATCGTAAGTTTTGGGTCACTCGTATTGCTTCAGTAGGGTTGGTACGCATGGAATGATATTCAGGTTGGCCAATATTGGTTTGGTGGTAGCACCTGCTCAGATTTTCAGATTATCAAAATGTAATATAAATGTCATAATAATAATAATTATCACAACACTGATAAATCATTATCGCGTAAGCCGTAAGGGTTCTGTGAATAGTTTAACTTAATCCATAACATCCTTTGGAGTTTGAACTATGATACAGGAAAATTAATAACTGAGAACGAATGCTATTCACAAAACAGTATTAAATTTAAGGATTTTAGCTGAACCGGCTCCTTAATGCTTTATTTCATCCTTCACATTTTGCATTGAATTCTATAGAAATCGAAATGGTGTTTGCTTCAGTACAAACTTTGAAACATGACAGTAGAATGAAGTACTATAGATTATCTTGAAGTTCGAATGTTCGCTTTTCAGATTTTGTCGAAAAGGTGTGGTGTTTATAATACAAGATTACATACCCGCATGATTACATAACAAAGATACACCGTTGTCATAATAATAATAACAATAATAATAATAATAATAATAATAAACAATTAGTAAACAACATTGATTCATCCTAACTGACTATTATATAATGTTTTGATGCCTCTTCAACCTCACTGTGAACCATGATACCGAGACGTGTAGAATTGTAGTATTTAGTAAAGCTACACCAACATGGGCCATCAAGGTGCATCAGTATCAGTTTCAAATGTCACGGTATCATGGTTCAAAAGTATGTTGTGAACCAATGAGTGTGCATAAGCGGCACATGGCAATTGAGATTTTAGGGCTCCCAACATGTGCTACTTGGTCTCGGGCGTGTTTCAGATTACATAGCTGATTTTTCACATTGTTTCCCGCAAAAAGAGGGCCGATAATTTTTTGAGGAATTGTACACTCTCCCAAAAAAGTATCGGCATTATTAAAATGAATGAACGAAAACCACAATAAACGTAGCATTATGGTACATTGATTTGAAACCTTATAGATAGTGTTATTTCTGCCGATCAGTTGCCAATTATGCATATTCGTATTGCTTCATGAGTCAGAAACTATAGTGGATGCAAATCGAAACATATTCAAATTTCTTTACTTATTAGATAAATTTAAAATATTATCGTAAGATTTGCCCCTTTCTAATGCTGAAAACTCAGCTAATCCACACCGTAGTTGCCGAATGGTATATAACGTTATATTTCTTTTTATTTATTTTATTTTATTTTTACTTTTTTTATATATATACTTCTACCTCGGGGCAGGAGGCCATCAGTCGTGGCCTGAGACTGAGGCCCAGAGATTATTGAGTGATGCTTTGAGGTGTTGGTTTCTTCACATGTTTGTTTATACACGTCACTTTCTAGAGAGGGCAATGTCTGTTTGTGTTACTTTACAAAACTTTATTTAGAAGTATGAGAAGAAAAAGCATAAGCCTACTTAATTCTACCCTATGCTATAACTACATTGTATTTAAGACAAAACACTACAGTTACAGCGAATCTATTCAAATATTCCTTTTTGGTTAAAATCCGATTTGGTAACTTTATTCTCTGGGTCATCATTCTCAATATATTCAATAATTCAGTAAATTCACCCTCCCCAAAAACCATCAATAATTAAAATCACATAACGTATATCAGTAAAAAAATAAGTCACAACTTTTACTCCACGACTTGCCTAATTCATGAATTATGTATGCTAGAGGATTTCACGTTAGTACAGAAATGAGAGTCGACTCATTGCCAGCAGGAATACCAACCCAACAGTACAGTCATACATGTAGCCTCGATATTTTCTCAGCAGGATCTAGCCAGCAATGCCGATACTTTTTTGGGAGAGTGTACATACAATATAATTATTCCATGATATTATCTTTAATTTACTTACTCGTCTCTCACACTTGGGTGTACAAACCTGTATCTCCTTCTTAATGAATATCTTGCTGTAGGTGTCACAAGATGTTTTGAGATAGTTTGCATTGTCCAAAATCCTGGTACGCTACACCCTGTCTGTGATGCTCAGTAAAATAGGCCGCTACCTCCTAACCTCAGATGCTTCCCGGTCACGTCAGTCACGCCTACCTTCTCCCACATCTTAGCTAGCTTATCTTGGTCAGTCACTGCTCCATCCAGTGCTTCATGTTCGTCTGGCACACCCAGGATAACAACGTTGTTTTCACGTTCCATACGGTCTATCATTTCTAAAAAACGCTGCTACTTTGCAATTATCTCCGACTGTTTGTCCAACTGCAACTGTATAAAGGAATACCCAGGATCTTATATCTAATCGAGGCTTGACCATTCTGAGGCCGAGGAAAACGAGGAGAAAAACTATACACATTTATTTACAATAACTTATATCCAAACGTGCTGTAGCGGCCACATGTGTGGCCACTCTATATACCATACACTTATGGCCACTCCTGTATCACTAGGTATACCACTCCTAGATCTCTGGTCTATTCTTAGCCAGCCAGGTACGCTAACCTCGACCCATGGAGACCTAAGCCGCGCCTGGGACCACGTGTACCTGCAGCCAAGCCGCCATAAGCCCCCTGGGGACAGCAGCTGTCAGGCTCGAACCAAATATAGCGGGGGCAAACAGCCCTGCTAAGACACTCACTCCAGCATCAGCACCGAGAGAAGAAGGTTCCTGCCCACCGTCGTCCTGCCTGCTGCCCTGCATCTACCTGTGTTCTCACTCTGATCACACAGTTAGCCTCCTACCTCCAGCCAACTCTCCTGCAGCGACTACGGCTCCTCTACGGCACGGCACAGCATGGCACGCCAGCATATTACCATATTCTGTGTGACCTTTGTGTACTACCAATAAACTGTATTGTGTATCCTAGAGTCTGTTCACCCAGGATAACAACGCAAGGCATCCCTTGTCATTTCAATGCATTTAATGTGTCCCACAACATTAAACATATAATGAATCACTAAATCCATGCTTGGCATTTCCCTGTCAGTGGTATTGCACTAGGAGAGGCAGGTTTACGGCACCTCACACACGCCCCATAGTCCCAGTGACTGGTTCGAAGCACTCTACTGGCTACACTGACTCATGTCCACCATCACCAGCTATGGGCCGCCCACAATCTCCATAATGAATACCACCGGCAGGGGATACTGTTCGTCGAGGCTATGGGTCAACAACTGATACCAAGGAGTAGTTGATAACCTCACCACTGCCTCCATGGATACATCAACAGGATGCCTCTTTCGCCCGGCCCTTGTCGAGGATAGGATCCCGCCTCCTAGGTTGAAAACCACATTAATTAGCACAGCCACAATTTTAACATTTAACAAATCACAGATGACACGCAAACGTTAACATAAAGCACTTAGAATCTCGTTATTCTGTGGAACACAATCAATACATTTCACGGTCACAATAGCAATCTAAGGAAATCACTGGGTAATCTTACCATCGTGTCTGGAGGTTGAGAATCTAGTGAGGAAAGAATCCACAGGAAAACCCCAAGACAAGTCCGATGTAGCTCGAAATGAAACTCGAGAGGGCCATATTAGTTCCATCCTTAGTTCGAACCCATACAAATAATTACTTACTTATTGCCCATTCCCTCACAAACTGTAACTCGGCAAATTTCCTATCCGGTGACGTGAATGCACTCTTGATCTCCGCCAACTCATTCATCACTGTGTTGAGTTTGTCAGTTCCAGTTGTTAATGCTATTACTCCATCTCCTGATAACTGTATGCTTTCAATAATGTCCTCTATATTTATTTTATCAAGTTGCTGCCTCGGCATCTTCCTTATTATTCAGCCAGTGACTTAGCCATAATTGAACTGTTGTTGTCGTGTCGAACAGAGTCGAAGTTCCAGGCGCTGCCACTGCTGCTGTTGGTGGTCAAGGCTGCTGGTCTGGCACAGTAAACCTCAATTTTCCAACTCCAATATATATGTAATTTCTTCAGTTATTATTCGTAATGTTAATCTTGACGATGTACTGCACTTTAATCTCTCCGATGGTATATGCTAATATCCTCTATCTTTTTATGTTTCTGAAGAATAGTTAAAATATGAGAACACCCTGCCACCAGTGTTTCCACTAGGCCACCATTTCTGACCAAACCCACACACACATGCACCTGTACACACATTATGAGCTTGACTCAATCCTGTAAAGATACAAACAGGTAAGAACACACACACACACATGAAAGCAAGCATCCTGGTAACAACCATTAATTTGGTCTTTCATTGCATGGATGACCTTGATTATAATTTTTATCTGTGTTTCTTGCTTCATCCATTGCCTAGTATCCTGTTTGAACGTCCTGGGAAATAATTTGTATCTGTATTTCTCTCTCCATCAGTTACCTGGTATCGACGCGCCAACTGGAGGCTGGTCAGGTACTAATGGAGGATACGCCTTTGGTGGTGGGACCCATGGCAGAAAGTGCAGGCGTGTGTCTGGGTTGCCACGAGCTAATCCCTGAGAGTGATGAGGTGCTGCACTGTCCGGGTTGCCATTGGCCCATTTGCAGTCTCAAGTGTGCCACGTCACCTAACCACTTCCCTGATTGCAGTGTCTTAGCGAGGGACACGAACCACATCTCAGCACCGAATAACTTAGAGCCAACACGTAGATATGAGTATATTCTTATCTTGAGGTGCCTGTTGCTGCGGGATCGAGCCCCCAGTGCCTGGAAAGAGGTGATGAGCATGTCACATCACAGTAAGCAGAGAATGGTGACTCAGGAAGAAAAACTGGACCTGATCCAGATCTTTCTAAATAAGGTGCTCAAACTGGACTATTCTAAAGATCTCATTAACCAAGTTGTGGGAGCTGTTGCCACTAACGCCCTTGAGATTCGGACAGCAGGACATAACTCCATCCGCGCCCTCTATCCCAAAGTGAGACTCTTGAACCACTCCTGTTTGCCCAATGTCCACCTCTCCAGCGCCACCAACGGAAGGATGCAGGTGAGAGCAGCGGTGAAAGTAGGTGCGGGGAAGGTGTTGTCTATCTCATACACTA
>JAWQEG010003188.1:0-15000 GCA_033782935.1 Petrolisthes cinctipes
TCCTCCGTCTCCCTCACCAGTCCCACTTCATCGTCTCTTGCCAACACCATCTCCTTCTCTTCTTCCTCTGTCTACCAACCTCCATGCTTCCACACCTCCTGCCCTCCCCCCCCCCTCCCCCCACCAGTCCCCTCTCCTCCCGTCTGCAGTAGGGATAGCGATTATAAATAATATCCCAGGGTAAGAGACAGTTAGCCTTGGTTTTTCCCTCTCACTTTCCCTTCCCTTCCTCTCTCTCTCTCTCTCTGTCTGTCTGTCTGTCTGTCTGTCTCTGACTGTCTGACTGTCCTGTCTGTCTCTGACTGTCTGTCTGTCTCTGACTGTCTGTCTGTCTCTGACTGTCTGTCTGTCTCTGACTGTCCTGTCTGTCTCTGACTGTCTGTCTGTCTCTGACTGTCTGTCTGTCTCTGACTATCTTTCTGTCTCTGACTTCTGTCTGTCTCTGACTGTCTGTCTGTCTCTGACTGTCTCTCTCTCTGACTGTCTGTCTCTCTGTCTGTCTCTCTTTCTCCTCCTCCTCTTCAGGGTAGATCAAGTTAAAAAAATATATTCATAATATGCCTGCAATAGCTAGTGACCTCAAAGTGGTTGTATATGTAGCCTAGAAAAGAATATATTTAGCCAGCGATCTCACATGGTTTCCCAGGTCGCCTTGCCCCAGACGACACCATGGCCTGGCTGAGAGGTCACTAAGGGTCATGAAGGGGTTAAGTCTGTGGGTAGTGTTGTTGTTGTTGCTGTAGTTAGTGTTTGGTGTTGGTGTGGTGGTGTTGTTGTTGATGTGGGTGTTGTAGTTGATGTTGTAGTTGTTGTTGTTATTGTTGTAGTTGTTGTTGTAGTTGTTGTTGTTGTAGTTGTTGTAGTTGTTGTAGTTGTAGTTGTTGTTGTTGTTGTTATTGTTGCAGTACACAGCCTCGTTCTTTCATGTCCCTCTATGAGCAGCCCGGAAGCAGTGAACGTTGTGGTCCAGTGGTGGAGTGGAGTAGGTTACTTACTGTTGTGTTGTATTGTATTGTCAGGTGTGTGTCGGGTGGAGCGTGTGTTGGGTTGGGTCACTCACACGCTCACCAGTCATTACCAATTGCCGGGCGTGTATTAATGTAGAAAAAAAGAAAAATAAGGTAAAAAAAGAAAAATAAGGTATAAAAAAGTCAGTCACTCACACACTCACCCGTCATCACCAATTGTGGTGCGTGTATGAAAGTAAAGTAAAAATGGAAAAAAGGTTTGAGCGAACAATGAAAATACTGATGACTTTATAGGAGTATGCACTTGGTTCTATATAGATGGTGTGTGTGTACAGTGTATGTGTTTTTGTGTGTGTTTGTGTGTGTGTTTTTGTATGTGGGTTTGTGTGTTTGTGTGTGTGTACAATACGTGTGTGCATGATTATATATGTATATGAATGTACTGTTGTTGTGAATGTTAAAGTGCATGACAGTTATGGAAGTATGTATATGTTTAAATACGTCTAGGCAGATGTATATATGACCCGATTTTGTGTGTGTGTGTGTGTATAGATTTGTTGGTGTGCCCTGCATGACCTTAAGGCGTTTGTGACCCCCTATCTCTGACCCCCTTTCTCTCAATCACTCACCACACCTTTCCCGGCGTTTTCCCCGTTTGCCGGCACCAACACCTGTGTGTGTGTGTGTGTGTGTGTGTGTGTGTGTGTGTGTGTGTGTGTGCTACATTATTAACCACATTTCTCCCTAATATGCTAAAAAGTTACAACCCTGCTTTCTTCAGTTCATTTTCAGCCATAAAATCAACCATTACCCAAAAAAAAACAAAAAATATAATATAATAATATAATATAATATATTATATAATATAATATAATATAATATAATATAATATAATATAATATAATATAATATAATATAATAAATACTCCATACTGATATCTCAACACATAAAGGAATTGTAAAGAACTGGGTCAAATAAATAATTACCACTTCATTACCAGAACGTACAATTGGTTCAGAAGGGCAGGTGAGAGTCGATTAAGCACATCTCTGGGTTACTCTTGTTTGTTTACCTTCTCATCATCGTGTGGAACGTGATCAGTTAAGTTAGTTAGTGGTTGGTTGGATAGGAAAAATTGGAGGGTAATGAGTCTTTCAAATGTTGCCACGAAACACACACACACACCACACACACACAAACACCTATAAGAAGGAGCATCTATGTTTCGGGGCACAGTCAGGAGGAATCAGAAGCCTTCATACACGATCACAGGGTTCTCTTTTCCTACCTCTCATTCTCTCTTTCCTAACTCTCTTCCAACTTCTTTTCCTCTCTTTTCCTTCTTCTCATTTCCTTCTTCTCTTTTCCTTCCTCTCTTTTCAAACCTTTTTTCCTACCTCCCTTCCAACCTCTTTTCCTACCTCTCTTTCCTACCTCTTTTCCTACCTCTCTTTCCTACCTCTCTTTCCTACCTCTCTTTCCTACCTCTCTTTCCTACCTCTCTTTCCTACCTCTCTTTCCAACCTCTCTTTCCTACCTCTCTTTCCTACCTCTCTTTCCTACCTCTCTTTCCTACCTCTCTTTCTTACCTCTCTTTCCCTACCTCTCTTTCCTACCTCTTTTTCTCTTTCCTACCTCTTTTTCTCTTTTCTTCCTCTATTTTCCTATCTCCCTTCCAACTTCTTTTCCTTCCTCTCTTTTCCTTCCTCTCTTTTCCTTCCTCTCTTTTCCTTCCTCTCTTTTCCTTCCTCTCTTTTCCTTCCTCTCTTTTCCTTCCTCTCTTTTCCTTCCTCTCTTTTCCTTCTTCTCTTTCCTTCTTCTCATTTCCTTCCTCTCTTTTCAAACCTTTTTTCCTACCTCCCTTCCAACCTCTTTCCTACCTCTCTTTCCTACCTCCCTTTCCTACCTCCCTTTCTACCTCCCTTTCCTACCTCCCTTTCCTACCTCCCTTTCCTACCTCCCTTTCCTACCTCCCTTTCCTACCTCCCTTTCCTACCTCCCTTTCTCTCTTTTCCTACCTAACTTTTCCTATCTAACTTTTCCTACCTCTCATCCTCTTTTCCTTCCTCTATTTTCCTGCCTCTCATCCTCTTTTTCCTACCTCCCTTCCAACTTCTTTTCCTATCTTTTTCTTCCTCTCTTTTCCTCCTCCCTTCCTCTCTTTCCTCTTTGCTAGCCCTTACCGTACCCCACTTGCCTCCAGTTCACACAATATACACTCCAATTACTAACGGGAGCCACTCATTAACACATGATCAAGCACATCCTCATGCCGACTCACCCATGCACCAACCACACTCATCACCCACCCACCCACCCACCTCCTCACCCACCCACCCACCCACCTCCTCACCCACCCACGAACCTCCACACCCACACCACGAACCTCCTTACCCACCTAATTCACTCGCCTCACTCCTTATCCACCCCACACCTCACCCACCCACCCACCTCCTCACCCACCTAATTCACTCGCCTCACTCCTTATCCACCCCACTCCTCACCCACCCACCTCCTCACCCACCTGACTTCCCCACCCACCTGACTTCCCCACCCACTTAACTTCCCCACCCACTTAACTTCCCCACCCACTTAACTTCCCCACCCACTTAACTCACCCACCTAATTCACTCACCTCATCCACACCCACCCACCTACCCCCTCCTCACCCACCCCACTTGATGGATTGTGAGGCGTGAGTGAGAGAGAGCGCAGGGTGAGTGAATGTATGTGTGTGTGGGTGGGTGGATTGTGAGGCGTGAGTGAAAGAGAGAGAGCACAGTTTGAGTGAATGTATAATTAGATGTATGTGTGTGTGAGTGGGTTGTGATGAGGCGTGAGTGAGAGAGTGCAAGGGTAGGGTAGGGTGAGTGGTTAGTGAGAGTGAGTGCCAGGGTAGGGTAGGGTAGGGGTGGGTGGTGAGGCGTGAGTGAGAGAGAGTGCCAGGGTAGGGTAGGTGAGTGCCAGGGTAGGGTAGGGTGAGTGCCAGGGTAGGGTAGGGTGAGTGGTGAGTGAGAGAGTGCCAGGGTAGGGTAGGGTGAGTGCCAGGGTAGGCCAGGGTAGGGTAGTAGGCAGCTTCAGGTAGGCTACCAGGATTTATAGGACAATACCGGTTGAGGGGTGGCGCCACTGGTCTGCCACCGAGTCCTAAATCATTCTCTCTTACTACTACTACTCCTTCTTCCTCTCTAATCCTTCTTCTCTCCTCCTTCTTCTTCTCTCCTCCTTCTTCTTCTTCTCCTCCTTCTTCTTCTTCTCCTCCTTCTTCTTCTTCTCCTCCTTCTTCTTCTTCTCCTCCTTCTTCTTTTCTCCTCCTTCTTTTCTCCTCCTTCTTCTTCTCTCCTCCTTCTTCTTCTCTCCTCCTTCTTCTTCTCTCCTCCTCTTATTTCTTCTCTCCTCCTTCTTCTTCTCTCCTTCTTCTTCTTCTCTCCTTCTTCTTCTTCTCTCCTCCTTCTTCTTCTCTCCTCCTTCTTCTTTCTCTCCTCCTTCTTCTTCTCTCCTCCCTCCTATTTCTTCTCTCCTCCCTCTTATTTCTTCTCTCCTCCCTCTTATTTCTTCTCTCTCTCCCTCTTATTTCTTCTCTCCTCCTCCTCCTTCTCTCATGTCTCTTATTTCTCATCTCCCCTCTATTCTCTCTCACCCTCTCAACTCCATTAATATTTTAAATTCTTCCTCAGGCTTCACCTCTCGTCCTCTTTCCTCTTCCTCATCTCAAGAACCAAACCTCTATTTCTTCTTTGGCTCTATTCATTCGCCACTCGTGTTGATTATCTCAGATTTTCCCTATAGTGTGTTTTCTTATCTTGAGGAGAGGGAAGGAGAAAAATTGTGGATTAATTGGTGAATGGGATGGAAAGGAAGGGAAGGAGATAAAAGGAAAGAAACGAGGGAATAAGTGTGGGTGGTGATGGTGGGAGGGAGAGGAAAGGAAGGAGAGGGAAGGAAAGAAATGGGGGATAAGCGTGGGTGGTGATGATGGGAAGGAGAGGAAGGGAAGGGGATAAAAGGAAAGAAATGAGGGAATAATTGTGGGTGGTGATGGTGGAGGGAGAGGAAGGGAAGGAGAGGGAAGGAAAGAAATGGGGAATAAGCGTGGGTGGTGGTGATGGGAGGGAGAGGAAAGAAGGAGAGGGGAGGAAAGAAATGGGGGATAAGCGTGGGTGGTGATGATGGGAGGGAGAGGAAAGGAAGGGGAGGAAAGGAAAGAAATGGGGGATAAGCGTGGGTGGTGATGATGGAGGGAGAGGGAGGGAAGGAGAGGGAAGAAAGAAATGGGGGATAAGCGTGGGTGATGGTGTTGATGGTGGGAAGGAGAAGAAGGGGGGGGGTGGGGGAGGGTGCCACCATGACCATGTTTAGCCAGACTCGGAAGTGTTGCCTTTACTGGTCCAAGCCTCATTGATGTGTGTAGACGACCTGGGGTGGACGGAGGTTGGTTGGTTGGTTGGGGTATAGAGAGGTTGGTTGGTTGGTTGGTTTGGATATAGGAAGGTTGGTTGGTTGGTTGGTTGGTTTGTTGGTTGTGGTATAGAGAGGTTGGTTGGTTGGTTGGTGGGTTGGGGTATAGGGAGGTTGGTTGGTTGGGTGGGTAGTTGGCTGGTTGGTTGGTTTATTGACTGGTTGGTTCGGGTATAGGGAGGTTGGTTGGTTGGTTGGTTGGTTGGGGTATAGGGAGGTGGGTTGGGTATAGAGAGGTTGGTTGATTGGTTGGTTGGGGTACAGAGGAGGCAGACTTGGCTATACATTAGACCTACACTATTACATTGCCACCAGAGGAAGATAATTGTATCCTTTTGAGTGCATGCGTTTGTATTTGTATCAAGTACATTAAACTAGATAATGGAAATAACTGTAAACTTTTTATTTATTGGTATTGATATGTTAATAAGCTAAACAAGTAAAAAAATAATGAAGCTTTTATATACTGGTGTTGAGGTGAAAATATTCTTTAAAAACACAAGAGGAAATAGTTGTAATAAGCTTCAGATGTAAAGGTGTGATATATATTTTATTAAGGACCCTGTAATCGTGTATGAAAATTGACGGCTTCTGATTCCTCCAAGTGTGCCACGAAACAAGCTCCTTCCATGTAGGTGGTGTTTCGTGGCAATATTTAAAGGTCTCATTTATCTCCAATTTTCTGACAACATCACAGGGTCCCTTAATTAAGCTCCATAAATGACACCTCACCACTACCACCCACCACCACCACCACTACTACCACACTACCACCACCACTACCACGACCACCACAACCACTACCACTACCACGACCACCACAACCACTACCACTACCACGACCACCATCACCACTACACCACCATCACCATCACCACCACCACCACCACCACCACCACCACCACCACCATCCCTCGTCTAGATTGAAGTGGTCAATAATTTTCGGGGTTGAGTGTCCATTAGGCAGGAATGGTGTCGAGAGAAGGGTGGAGAACCTGAGTGGATATGTTAGTAGCCTTCTCGCTCCGTTGGTTGTGTAGTATAGGCGTGGGTGGGTGGTGATATCAGGTGGTGGTGTGGACAGTACGGGTTTTATCACACTGATTATGTATTTCCTCAGTTTTCCCGTTCACCTTCCTCCGATCTGTTGCTGAATAATATGTTCTGTATAGATTCGTCATAGTCCTCTATACCTCTTAAGGGACCCTGTGATGTAGTCAGAAAATTGGATATAAACGAGTCCTTCAAATACAGCAACGAAACGCAACCTTTATGGAAGGAGCTTGTTTCGTGGCATAGTCAGGAGGAATCGGAAGCCTCCAATTTCCATACACGATCACAGGGTCCTTAATTAAAACGGGTTGGAGGACGTAGGAAGCGTTGGATTGGCCACAGGACGGACATTGGAGGAAAATAGACCCGTGTGATGCATGTTTAAGGGCAAAAGTTCCAAGTCACCCGTCCGTCAGTCTAGCCTCCAGTGATAAGGGTGATCTTCAAGGATGTAATACACTTTTGGAAAATCTGGAGCAATTCTCAAAATATCTGAATAATCCGTCTTCTGGGTGGTGTTGGACATGGCTGGTTGGTTGGTTGGGCGTGGGTGGACATGGCTGGTTGGTTGGTTGGGCGTGGTTGGACATGGCTGGTTGATTGGTTGGGCGTGGGTGGACATGGCTGTTGGTTGGTTGGGTGTGGTTGGACATGGCTGGTTGGTTGGTTGGGCGTGGGTGGACATGGCTGGTTGGTTGGTTGGGGCGTGGGTGGACATGGCTGGTTGGTTGGTTGGGCGTGGTGGACATGGCTGATTGACTGGGCGTGGGTGGACATGGCTGGTTGGCTGGGTAGAAGCTCTGTTAGGCTCTCTGGGTCAAGTGGCCGGGAAAGGGAAAGATAATAAACACAGTGGTGGTCGTGTGTGTGTGTGTGTGTTGATGTGTGTGTGGATGTATGTGTGTGTATGTGTGTGTGGATGTATGTGTGTGTAGATGTAAGGGAAAGGGGATGTAGGGAGAGGCAGGGTGTGTGTGTGTGTGTGTGTGGATGTGTAAGGGGAGGGGGTTGTAGGAGAGGCAGGGTGTGTGTGTATGTATGTGTATATGTATGTATGTGTGTGTGTGTAAAGGGGGGGGGGTTGTAGAGAGAGGCAGTGTGTGTGTGCGTAATGGGAGGGGCTGTGTGTGTGAGGGGGCGGGGTTCTAGGGAGGGCAGGGTGTTTTAGTGTGCTGCTTTCTAAGAATGGTATAATAAAGTGGTGTGTGTGAGTGGGTGTAAGATTGGTATAGCGAAGTGAATGCCTAATATTACGAGGCTATAATACAGTTACCACTTCGAAGTTCCCTATATTATTATTATTTATTATTATTATTATTATTATTTATTCTCGGTTTGGCTTATGATGTATATTTATGGTTACTTTTTGGAGCCGTAAAATTTGTAGGGATATTTACGTTCTAGAAAATAATCACTAAACGACTATATTGTTATAATCTTTTACATTGTATATTTTCCACTCCGATAACTACCACACACACACACTCACACACTCTCTCTCTCTCTCTCTCTCTCTCTCTCTCTCTCTCTCTCTCTCTCTCCTCTCTCTCTCCTCTCTCTCTCTCTCTCTCTCTCTCTCTCTCTCTCTCTCTCTCTCTCTCTCTCTCTCTCTCTCTCAGCAATACGTCTGTTTATAATGCCGTGGTCTGTGTGATATATGATACTATTTTCAGACTTACAGCCATTGGGTTACGTTTATTGTGTATGTATGTATGTATGAATGTACTTATGTGTGCGCGTGGGTGCCTGCGTGTGTGCGTTTTGATTAATATACTCATTTGTCCCTGTAGATATGAGAGTCTGTGGCTGGCTGGTGTGTGTGTGTGTGTGTGTGTGTGTGTGTGTGTGTGTGTGTGTGTGTGTACAAGCACCATCACCGTGTTTGTTTGTTACGTGAGACTCCGTTACTTTCTCTTTCTCTACACACACACACACACACACACACACACACACACACACACACACACACCTTCCCTTATCTCTACCTTACTACCCACACGTCGTACAGTACTCTACCGGTAGTGAAGGTAATAATAATAATTATAATAAAAATAAAAATGACAATAATGATAATAATAATAATGACAATAATAACAATAATAATAATAAAAATAAAAATAATAACAACAAAAATAATAAGTACATGACGAAGGGTATGACTAACAGGTGTGTGTGTGTGTGTGTGTGTGTGTGTGTGTGTGTGTGTGTGTGATGGACAACTAACTAGATGGGTATAGTAAGTTCTCATTCCTGTTGGTGAAGGGCATGAAGGGTCGTTTTTGTAAGGGTATAATTATAGGCAAGACTGAGAGGTGTGTGGCAGTAGATGTGTGTGATAATGCCACGTGGAGATAATAGGTATAGTGGTCAACTGGCTGGTGTGTGAGGTTGGTAGTGATGAAAATTGATGTAAAGTAGATTTGCTTGATTGTGGTGGTGATGGTGGTGGTGAAAATTGATGTATAATAGATTTGCTTGCTTGTGGTGGTGATGATTGTAGTGATGAAGATTGATATATAATAGATTTGCTTGTGGTGGTGATGGTGGTGGTGAAGATTGATGTATAATAGATTTGCTTGCTTGTGGTGGTGATGATTGTAGTGGTGAAGATTGATGTATAATAGATTTGCTTGCTTATGGTGGTGATGATGGTAGCAGGTGTGTAGATCTATTACTAGTAGGTAGGTGTGTTGTTGTAGGGGGTGGGGGGATAGGGGAGGCTAAGAGACTGATTTGGTGAAAGTAAAATATCAAACAATATTTTTTTGTGTGTGCTTCGTCTCCTCCCCCGCCCCACAACAACCCCCATCACCACCACAACTATCACCACCACCACCACCACAACTATCACCACCACCACAACTATCACCACCACAACCACAACTATCACCACCACAACCACAACTATCACCACCACCACCACAACAACAACAACAACCACCCCCACAACAACAACCACCCCCACAACAACAACAACTATCACCATCACCACCACAACCATCACCATCACCACCTTTCACTATCGGTTATCACATGTGGTCATTTTAGCTTTGGTTATCACTATACTGTGTCATAATACTTACTTACTTACTTACTTGACTGACTGTTGGTGTGAGAATTTGTTGGTTAATATGCCTGAGATGATAATGGTGATGTTAGTGATGATAATGGTGATGTTAGTGATGATAATGGTGATGTTAGTGATGATAATGGTGATGTTAGTGATGATAATGGTGATGTTCGTGATGATAATGGTGATGTTAGTGATGATAATGGTGATGTTAGTTATGATAATGGTGATGTTAGTGATGATAATGGTGATGTTAGTGATGATAATGGTGATGTTAGTGATGATAATGGTGATGTTAGTGATGATAATGGTGATGTTTTAGTGATGATAATGGTGATGTTAGTGAACATAATGGTGATGTTAGTGATGATAATGGTGATGTTAGTGATGATAATGGTGATGTTAGTGATGATAATGGTGATGTTAGTGATTATGATGTATGTATGTTAAAATAGTATCATTCGCACATTTTGTTAATATTTATCGTTTCTGCCTCCATTACCATCACCACTACCTTTTATTACTACAACAACAAATACAAACAACAACAACAACAACAGCAGCAGTAGCAATAACAACATCAGTATCACTCTTATTATCATTGCTACCACAATCACTATTACCACCACCACATCACCACCACAACAACCCCCCATCACCACCACAACCCCCCCCCCCCCGTCACCACCACAACAACAACCCCCCGTCACCACCACAACAACAACCCCCCCCGTCACCACCACCACAACAACCCCCCCCCCCGTCACCACCACAACTATCACCACCACCACCACCACAACCATCACCACCACAACCATCACCCACCACCACCACAACCATCACCATCACAACAACCACCACCAACACCATTACAAGCATCACCCTCAGTGACCTTTTCAATGAGAAGGAAGGTTAGAGCCTCCCAAATGACCTTATCTCACATCTGACCAACTCTCCATTCCTCTCCCTTTATGAACCTCTCCTTCCCTCCCTCCCTCCGCCCCCCCTGCTCCTTCCCTCCCTTCGCCCTCTGTGGTTCCCTCCCTCCCTCCCCCCCCCTGCTCCTTCCCTCCCTCCCTCCCCCCCCCTGCTCCTTCCCTCCCTCCCTCCCCCCCCCTGCTCCTTCCCTCCCTCCCCTGCTCCTTCCCTCCCTCCCCTGCTCCTTCCCTCCCTCCCTCCCCCCCCTGCTCCTTCCCTCCCTCCCCCCCCCTGCTCCTTCCCTCCCTTCGCCCTCTGTGGTTCCCTCCCTTTACCTTTCATCCACCTTTCCTTCTCTTCTCTGTTTACCTTATGTTTTATTTTTCCCTCTCCTCCTTTCACTCTCTTCTCCTTCGCTTCCCTACCATTTTATTTTGTATTCATCTATCTCTTTCCTTAGTCCTCTCGTCTCTCCCCAACTTCAAGACCAAATAGAATACTTGCCCAACTAACATTAAGGGGAGCATATATACCTTTGGTACATTGGAGTGTCGTGATTCCTCTAAAGTATGCCAGCCAGGAAACAGAACCAAATTAGCAAAAATACTGGTGGGCTGTTGCTTAAAATTAGTTTGGAGGAATCAGTTGCTCCAGATTTACCAACACTGTACTACCCCCTTATACACTCACTCCCACAACACCACCATTAATATCTATTCCAGTGTTCTCATTTGTCTTGATTCACCCGTCGTCCCTTCCAGTTGCCCAATCCTTCACCTCTTGGTTGGTTGGTCTGGTCTGAGTCTTTGTTCGATCTCTCCATTGTGTTTGGATTTTTGACTATATATTTTTTCGTTGAATTTTTTTTTTTGGAGTTTGTTTAGGTGTGTGTGTGTGTGTGTGTGTGTGTGTGGATAAGGGTTTGTTCATCTTCGTGTGTGTGTGTGTGTGTGTGTGTGTTGTCGAAGTAGGGTGTATGGCTGTCGGGAATGTGTGTATGCATGTATACGTGAGAGAATGCACTATAAGGAGGCGATGTGTGTACTCTTCCTTCCTTTTGGGCTGGCATGCAACTAGATAACGATTGTATGTGTGTCTGTGTGTATGATTGTAGTGTGTGTGTGTGTGTGTGTATGATTGTAGTGTGTGTGTGTGTGTGTGTGTGTGTTTGTTTGTTTCACTTGGTCTTGATCACGTCCTGGACACGTGCTCGCCAACTGTTACCCTCCCGGAATGAGCTCAGAGCCGTAGTGACCGATCTTTGGGTAAGGTTGGAACCTTTTTCCACACACCGGAATAGCGAGGTCACAACTCCTCGACTTACGTCCCGTACCTATTCTCTGCTAGGTGAACAGGGTTACACATTTAAGGAAACAATCCCAAATTGTCTCCACCCGACCGGGGATTCGAACCCAGGACCTCTCGGATGTGAGCCGAGCGCGCTAACCACTACACCACCGGGTGTGTGTGTGTGTGTGTGTGTGAGTTTAAATGTGTAATATAATGAGTATGAGCAACCAAACTTCAATAGTGATCAAATCCAACACACGCACACACACACACATTCACGCACACAGGCACACACACACACACACACACACACACACACACACACACACACACACACAACACACACACACACACACACACACACACACACCCTAAACCCTTGAAATAAAATCACAAATATGACCAACTGAACCACAGAGAGACATTAAATATCCCCTCGTTAACATTTTAATTTGGCATTGATGAAGTCCTTAATAAATATAGTGAGGAGCAGTTCAGGGGAGCTTATAAGGAGTTGGGTCTGGTGAATGACGAAGGAAGGTAGAAAGGAAGGTTGGTAGGTAGGTTGGTTGGTTGGTTGGTAGGTAGGTTGGTTGGTTGGTAGGTAGGTCGGGGCTGCCTTATAAAGAAAGTCTCTCTCTCTCTTTCTCTCTCTCTCTCTCTCGTAGTGTATATATCTACTCTCGTAGTGTATATATACTCTCTCTCTCTCTCTCTCTCTCTCTCTCTCTCTCTCTCTCTCTCTCTCTCTCTCTCTCTCTCTCTCTCTTCCTTACATAGGTAGTGGGCCGAGGTTGTCTGGTCTGGTCTACACCTTCACCATCAGTCCCTTATTTAGTCAGTTTTGTCTTTATTGTCTCTGGTGTCTGTCTATCTATACCTTTTTAAGAGACGGTGCTGCATTTTCCTCCTAGCATATTAATATAATTGTCTTTGAGAGCTTGGTAATATATTTTTTTTTATTTATTTACTTAATTGTTTGTATTTTTATTTGTTTATTTGTATATTTATTTATTTATTAATTAATTTATTTATTTATGTATATTTTTATTTGTTTATTTGTTTATATATTGATTTGTTTATTTGTATATTTATTTTTTTATATATTTATTTGTACATATATATTTACCGCTATTTGTTTAGTTTTCTTCCTATATGTATTAATCTTTTATAGAGAACCTACTGTAGAAAAATCTATTGTAGGTGAAGAGTTATGCTCATAAATACTGTATTATTATATCATACGAATGGACAAGTTTTTATTTAACTCTCATTAATTGATCTCTCCCCACCTTTCTCCTCATTCGTCTCATCTGTCTCTTAAATAATTTCATCTCTCACATACAGCATCTCTCACCTCGACTTTCTTCACCACTCACCTTCGTCTTTTCACCTTTCACCCCAATAAATCAGAATCAATGTCTCTTCTCATCCAAATACATTTACTCTCTCTCTCTCTCTCTCTCTCTCTCTCTCTCTCTCTCTCTCTCTCTCTCTCCTCTCTCTCTCTCTCTCTCTCTCTCTCTCTCTCTCTCCTACATACAAGCCCTACTATGACCATTACCCCTATCTCATTACCCCTTTCTGCCTGTCTGTCCTTTCCCTCCGTCATCCTACAGACATTGTGTGCTAAACAGTCTGTCCTCCTCTCCACACTCTCTCCTCCCTCCATGCTCATACTTCCCTCTCTCCTCCCTCCATGCTCTCACTTCCCTCTCTCCTCCCTCCATGCTCTCACTTCCCTCTCTCCTCCCTCCATACTCTCACTTCCCTCTCTCCTCCCTCCATACTCCCACCTTCCCCCATACTCCCACCTCCCCCCACCCCATACTCCCAAATAGGAATAATCGTGATATAGACAAACCTATAAAGATATAATGTTTGATATACAGAAAAAACTATTGGACGAAAACAGAGATAACCCTAGTAAAGACAAAATAAAAATGAGAGAATTTTTTTAGTCTTGTACTGCAGAAACGATTAGACGAAACTTGGGATAATCGTGGTTAAAGAAAAAGAAGTATAAACAAAGATTGTGGTTAATTATGGTTTAGAGAAATATTGGAAAAAAGAATAAGGATAATCATGGTAGAGACAAACCTAAAAAAAAAAAAAAAAAAAAAAAAAAAAAAAAAAAAAAAAAAGAGAGAGAGGAAATTGTTTATGTCCAGTCAGCCTTAGGAATTCGTATACACCACTGTCACATCAAGGATTCGTAACAACTAGAAAAAATTTAGTACATAAATTTCCCAACAGCAAATTTTTCTAGTAATATTATGTGATTAATACTTGAATCAGTCAGCAGAACAATGCCTACAGTATGTACAGAATAAAGACCTCTCTTAATTAAGGGGGTGCGGGTGTAGGGGACAGGCTTGGGGGGGGGACTGGGGGGGTGCGGGAGTAGGGGACAGGCTTGGGGGGGGGACTGGGGGGTGCGGGAATAGGGGGACAGGCTTGGGGGGGGGACGGGGGGGGTGTGTGGGAATAGGGGGACAGGCTTGGGGGGGGGGTAGAAAGCCTGTAACCTATTCCCGCACCCCCCTAACCCCCCTTCCCCCTAGCCTGTCCCCCCTACTCCCGCAACCCCCGCACCCCCCTAAATCCCCCCAAGCCTGTTCCCCTATTCCCACACCCCCTTAAGGCCCCTGTTATGTAGTCAGAAAATTGGAGATAAACGAGTCCTTCAAATATTGTCAAGAAACACCACCCATATTGAAGGAGCTTGTTTCGTGGCATAGTCAGGAGGAAACAGAAGCCTCCAATTAATGTTTATACAAGATCACTGGGTCCTTAAGGGCAGATTCTTTTATTGGTGAATTGGAAGGTCTCTGATTCCTCCTAACTATGCCAGCAAACAGACTCCCTTAATGGTACTAATAGGGGATCTGTTTCGTGGTATAATTAGGAGGAATCAGACAGACAGAGCCTTTCCAATTCACCAACGACAGAATCCTCTCTTAAGGGACCCTGTGATGTAGTCAGGAAATTGGAGGTGAATGAGTCCTTCAAATATTGTCACGAAACATCATCAATAGGGAAGTAGCTTGTTTCGTGGCATAGTCAGGTGGAATCAGAAGCCTCCAATTTTCATACACGATCACAGGGTCCTTAACCAATGTTCTGTGTATGATTTCCTGATGTCGACTATGCTGGAGAAACTATAGGACCAGAGATTTTATTATATGTGAATCGTAGTAGTAGTAGTTGTAGTGGCGTAGAGTTGGTTGGTTGGCTGGGTT
>JAWQEG010003188.1:20000-89084 GCA_033782935.1 Petrolisthes cinctipes
AGATGTCAACATTACGTAATAAGAATGTTGTTTTACTGGCCTTGTCATTCCTTCTCCTGACTTTACGATCGTTCCTCTGACCTCACACAACACACCTCCCTTCTCGTTTCACCCTCACTTTACCTCTGCCACAGCTTGACCTCACACCACCTCACTTGACCCCTACTGCTGCCACATGACCTCACACCATCTCACTCGACCCCTTCTGCTGCCACATGACCTAACACCACCACACACCACCTCATTTGACCCTCTCTGCTACCACCTGACCTCACACAACCACCTGACCTCACACAACCACACACCACCCCATTTGACCCTCTCTGCTACCACCTGACCTCACACAACCACACACCACCCCATTTGACCCTCTCTGCTACCACCTGACCTCACACAACCACACACCACCCCATTTGACCCTCTCTGCTACCACCTGACCTCACACACCACCCCATTTGACCCTCTCTGCTACCACCACCTGACCTCACACCACCTTACGTACCACCTCTGCCATCACCTCCCGTTCCTCCTGTGCCGCTACCTGACCCCACGGCACCTCAACTCGTCCCCCATAACTCCTCACTTGACAAACATGTGACCCTTGAACTGTCACGAATGAGTCAGCTACCACCCCACCCCCTTCACTCTCCGTCACACCCTCCTTCACCCCTTCACCAGGCAGCCACTACATTGTCCCCCCCCCCTACCCCTACCCCCTCCCTCACCTACCACCTGCTAGATGCTCACTATACCCACTCCCCCACCACCTGTGTTGTTCTTTGGGACACCTGTGATTGGGGTCCCACGAAAGCATACTAAAACACCTGTCAGAGTACTACATATACAGGTGTGCACATTCTGGTCTCAAAATGATCCAGTTGAGACAGGTGTGTGATGGGAAGTGGACAGGTGACCCGGGCAGGTGGTGTTAAGGGGACTGGTAGGAGGAGGAGGGGGAGAAAGGGAGGTAGAGGTGGAGTAGGAGGGGGTGACGGTGAAAGGCAAAGTTGGGGAGGAAGGTGAGTGAGTGGGTGGGTGGGCTGGTGGTCGTGGTGGTAGTGGTGATGGGGAACAAGGGAGAGGAAGGGTGGATGGTGAGGAGGAATACAAAGGGCCCTCAAAGAGCAACAGATCAAATGGTCCTTGCAAGGCTGTGCGGTTTTGCTATGCCAGCTAGAATATACTTGGGTGAGAGTAAGTTCTGTAGTTTTGCTTCATGGGAGTGAAAATTTTTAACTTCTATAATTTTTTTTTTCTCTAGTGATAATATTATGATCAATAGTTAACTTATAATTTTTTTTTTTTTTTTTTTTTTTTTTTTTTAAATGTTGCTGAAACCTTTGACATTTTTGTACATGGAGTCATCATCTGCCCCATGACACTTCTCGCATAGTGTTCCAAATTAGTTTAGTAATTTTACAGTTCAATAATTAAAGACTCCACAAGAATGAGAGAAAGAGAACACGTATCACTGTATAACTACATTTTATTCAGAAATACAATATATCTACTGTATATCCTTTTCGTAAGCATCATCTAAATATATTCGCTGGAAATCCTGTACAGAGTGTGAGAAAGATTAGTCAGATGGCAATATCATGATGAGTAAAAGAAGACACACACACAACTTGTACATGCAGCCAAACACGACAACCTCAATGTGTGTAATCCTGTTTACAAATGACTAGGAAGGTTAAACGTAATGGAAAACCTGCTGCCCTGCATAGTTAGTTATATTGTGAGTGAGAGTGGAGGAGAGGGAAGGAGGGAGGAAGGAACAGGAATGGAAAGAGAGTGAAGCAGGAGGAGAGGGAAGGAAGGAAAGAGGGAGAGGGGAAGGAGAGAGGGCGGGAAGGAAGGACGGAGAGGGAAAGGAGAGAGGGGGGAAGGAAGGACGGAGAGGGAAAGGAGAGAGGGCGGGAAGGAAGGAGGGAGAGAGGAATGAGAGAGGAATGAGAGAGGGCGGGAAGGAAGGAAGGAGAGAGGAAGGAGAGAGGAAGGAGGGAGAAGGGAAGGAGAGAGGGGGGGAAGGAAGGAGGGAGAGAGGGCGGGAAGGAAGGAGGGAGAGAGGAAGGAGGGAGAGAGGAAGGAGGGAGGGGGGAAGGAAGGAGGGAGAGAGGAAGGAGAGAGGGTGGGAAGGAAGGAGGGAGAAGGGAAGGAGAGAGGCGGGAAGGAAGGAGGGAGAGGGGAAGGAAGGAGGGAGAGGGGAAGGAGAGAGGGTGGGAAGGAAGGAGAGAGGGTGGGAAGGAGAGAGGGTGGGAAGGAGAGAGGGTGGGAAGGAAGGAAGGAGAGGGCGAGAAGGACACCCAAAAACGGGGAGAAATGTGAGGAGTGGTAGGTATTTGGGGCTCGGCTACTCTTTCTCTTCCGACCTCCGACCTTCTCAGTAGCAGGTGTGTGAATATAAATCTCTGACTACTGAAGTGTTTTGAGTTGAGTGCCCCCCTCCCTTCCTCTCCTCTTTTCTCCTCTCCTCTTTTCTCCTCTCCTCTTTTCTCCTCTCCTCTTTTTTCCTCTCCTCTTTTCTCCTCTCCTCTTTCTCCTCTCCTCTTCTCTCTCCCCTTCCCTCTCCTCTCCCCTCCTCTTTTCTCCTCTCTCCTTCCCTCCTCTCCCCTCCTCTCCCCTCCTCTCCCCTCCTCTTTTCTCCTCTCCCTCCTCTTTTTCTCCTCTCCCCTCCTCTTCTCTCCTCTCCCTCCTCTTTTCTCCTCCTCCTCTTTTCTCCTCTCCTCTTCTCCTCTCCTCTTTTTTCCTCTAATATAGAAAGGAGAAAAGAAAGACAAGAATGAAGAGTTGGAGAAAGAGGGGGGGGGGTGAGGAGAGAGTGACCCCCCCTCCCCTTTTCTCCCTTCCCCTCCTCTCTCACCAGACCTCCACCTTGTATGGACATATGTATGGGACGTGAGAGGGAGGGGGTCGAGTTTATCTATCCTTCAACCTTTCCTCTCTCCCCCCCCTCTTCTCTCCCTCCTCTTCTCTCCTCTGATCTTCCCTCTTCTCTCCTTCCCTTTTCTCCTTTTGATCTTTCCCTCCCGTTTCTCCCCTTCCTTTCCCTCCCTTTTCTCCCCTTATTCTCTCCCTCCCTATTCTCCCCTTATTTTCTCCCCCTCCCTTTTCTCCCCTTCCCTTTTCTCCCCTTCCCTTTTCTCCCCTTCCCTTTTCTCCCCCTCCCTTTTCTCCCCCTCCAACTCTTCTCCCTCCAACTCTTCTCCCCCTCCCTTTTCTCCAACTTTTCTCCCTCCAACTCTTCTCCCTCTAACTCTTCTCTCCTTAACTTATCTCCAACTCTTTTTCCTCTCTTCTCTTCTCGACTCACCCACTACTCTGCTCTCCCCCCCCTTCCACCCCCCCCTGCCCCCTCCCCTTCCTCTCCCCCCCTTCCTCTCCCCCCCTTCCTCTCCCCCCTTCCTCTCCCCCCCCTTCCTCCCCCCCCTCCCCTCCTCTCCCCTTCCTCCCCCCCCCTTCCTCTCCCTCCCCTTCCTCTCCCCTCCCCTCCCCTTCCTCTCCCCTCCCCTCCTTTCCATATATAAAATACAGATACAATCAACAAAAGCTTTAGGCAAGAGTAAAAGTGAAGAGTGTAAAGATGCAGGCGACAGTAAAGACATAACAAGACAACCGAAGGGAAAGTGACTGGAGAGGAAAGAAGGAAGCTATAAGATGATGAATGCCAAAGTACAGTAGATGGAAGAGCTGAGTACGAATGGTTTAAGATAAGGACGGACGGATGGATGCATAGTTGGGTACTTTTCTGTGTTCAGGACCCTCTCTCTGATCGTGTATATATGAAAATAAGAGGCTTCTGATTCCTCCTGACCATGCCACGAAACAAGCTCCTTCTATATAGGTGCTGTTTCGTGGTAATATTTGAAGGACTCGTTTATCTCCAATTTTCTGACTACATCCCATAAGGGGGAAGTACTACAGTGTTGATAAATCTGAAGCGCCTCGAGTCCTCCAAAGTATGCCAGGAATCAGGACCAGATTAGCAAAACTAGCGGTATCCTGTTGCTTGGAATAGTTTGGAGGAATCAGTTGCTCCAGATTTACCAACACTGCACTTCTCCTTCAACCTCCTTCCTTCCTTCAACCTCCTTCCTTCCTTTAACCTCCTTCCTTCCTTCAACACAGTCATTCCTTCGTACCTCAAGGGATGACAAGCACGTGACTCAGAGGACGACTTATAGTTAACATGACTCCAGCTAGCGATGTCGAGGATGTATACATGTACAGTTTCGGACACATGAAACACACACACACACACACACACACACACACACACACACACACACACACACACACACTTGAAACGAAACCCCTCATGGAACATAATGGTAGAATGAGACAAACGTACGTGTGTGTAGTGGCTCGTCCTACCCTAATATTATAAACAATGAAGGGGGCCCCGTTGTAAGTACTGTAAGTATGTGTTTGTTTCATATGTCCACAACTGTACCAACACTATGACGATGACACAGGAGAGGAACTGTTTGGAATAATGCCACACACCAATGAAATAATTTAGAAAGGGAAGAAATTATATAAACCTGAAAAAATATCAAGATTTGAAGTAGTCCTATAAAAAAAAAAAAAAAAAAAAAAAAAAAAAAAAAAATTGGGCTTATATTAAATGACGGTGGAAAAGGTACAGGAAAATATGAACAGAAACAAAAATTATATGGTATAGAAGATGAATAATGGGAATAAAATGGAATAAAGCTGGGATAAACACAGTCGAGTAAATCAGGAGAAAGTGAGTAAATAATAGAAGTGGCCTGTCACCTACATATAAGGGTAGGTAGGTAGGTGGCCGGACAAGAACTGGACACCCCCTCCAACCCACCCCAACCCACCCCAATCCACCAAACCCACCCCAACCCACCAAACCCCCACCCCAACCCAACCCAACCCACCCCAATCCACCAAACCCCCACCCCAACCCAACCCACCCCAATCCACTAAAACCCCCACCCCAACCCACCCCCTCCAACCTCACCCCATCCACTCGATCCCATCCAACCCCTTCCAACTCCAACCTCACCCCATCCACTCGATCCCATCCAACCCCTTCCAACTCCAACCTCACCCCATCCACTCGATCCCACCTCACCCCCTCCGACCCCACCTCACCCCCTCCGACCCCACCTCACCCCCTCCGACCCCACCTCACCCCCTCCGACCCCACCTCACCCCCTCCGACCCCACCTCACCCCCTCCGACCCCACCTCACCCCCTCCGACCCCACCTCACCCCCTCCGACCCCACCTCACCCCTCAACCCCCTCCACTCGATCCCATCCAACCCATTCCATTCCCATCCCATCCAACCCATTCCATTCCCATCCCTTCCAACCCACTCCATCCCCATCCAACCCACTCCATCACCATCCCATCCAACCCACTCCATCACCATTCCATCCAACCCACTCCATCACCATTCCATCCAACCCACTCCATCACCATTCCATCCAACCCACCCCACCCACAGCAGCAAAGGAGCAGCCACAACCAACCAACCAACCAACCAAACAAACAAACAAACAACCAACCAACCAACCAAACAACCAACCAACCAAACAACCAACCAACCACGTCTACATCATTCGTCTCCTTCTAAAATCAACAAACAACTCGAGTGTCGACGGATGTTTGCGGTGCTGTTTTCGTTGCACGTGACTCAAGACGAACCATTTCTCTGTAGACCATTTTTCTTTCCTTGTTTGTAATGAAGTGTACAAGGCCGTAAAATTGGAGACATTATATATAAACCTGCGACGTTTATTAGCCACCAATTCAGTTAAATGATGATGCTGCTCTTATCGCGTACACGTGAGGCCGCGGCAAGGAAATGTGACACTTTGAATAGATTAGTAAAATTTCTGCTGTTCTATATCGTATTTAATGGTTACCGACACACAGGAGTAGGGGAATGTCTACTATTATATGTATAAATAATAAGGCTCATATCCTCATTTATCTTTTGTATCACATCATCACCCTCTCTTGTGTTTGTTTAGTTCGTGTATCGTAAGTGTGGTACTGCATCTCTGGTAAATATGGAGAGGGTAATGTTACAATTTGATATCGTATTGTGTCAGGCGCGTTGTCAGAACATTTAATAGCGTCGTTATGTAATTTTGAGGAAGATAATCTAAGGTTCCACTGGCGGAGATCAACGAAGAAATAATAGAGCTTAATTGAGGCAGGTGAATGGAAGGGTGAGGTTGGTTGTGTGATGGTGGGAGAGATTACAGGTGTTGTTGTTGTTGTTGTGGTTGTTCTGACACAGTCTACACTCGTACGTACCCTACTTCCTCATGCACCTCTCACACTTGTACTCTACACTCTCACCCCTTCTCTCTTATAACCTCTCACACCTGTACAATGCACTTACACCCCTTCTCTCTTATAACCTCTCACACTTGTACTCTACACTCTCACCCCTTCTCTCTTATAACCTCTCACACCTGTACAATGCACTTACACCCCTTCTCTCTTATAACCTCTCACACTTGTACTCTACACTCTCACCCCTTCTCTCTTATAACCTCTCACACCTGTACAATGCACTTACACCCCTTCTCTCTTATAACCTCTCACACTTGTACTCTACACTCTCACCCCTTCTCTCTTATAACCTCTCACACCTGTACAATGCACTTACACCCCTTCTCTCTTATAACCTCTCACACTTGTACTCTACACTCTCACCCCTTCTCTCTTATAACCTCTCACACCTGTACAATGCACTTACACCCCTTCTCTCTTATAACCTCTCACACCTGTACAATGCACTTACACCCCTTCTCTCTTATAACCTCTCACACCTGTACAATGCACTTACACCCCTTCTCTCTTATAACCTCTCACACCTGTACAATGCACTTACACCCCTTCTCTCTTATAACCTCTCACACCTGTACAATGCACTTACACCCCTTCTCTCTTATAACCTCTCACACCTGTACAATGCACTTACACCCCTTCTCTCTTATAACCTCTCACACCTGTACAATGCACTTACACCCCTTCTCTCTTATAACCTCTCACACCTGTACAATGCACTTACACCTCGCCTTCCACCATTATCTATCCTACTCACTCATCATTCCGCCCTATCCAAGTCTCTCCTACTCACTCATCATTCCTCCCTATCCAAGTCTCTCCTTCATACTCTCATCTCTCACTTTGTTCCTTCACTTATACTTTACTTACTTCACTTATACTTTACTTACTTTTACATTCCTAACCCGTTCTGTTGCTTCGCCTCTCACTTTTCGCCAGCACTTCCTCACCCACTAAATACCCCCCCCCCCCCCTCTCTCTCTCTCTCTCTCTCTCTCTCTCTCTCTCTCTGCTATGGACCCAATAGAAGCTGAATCATCACTTATACTAGTTCTAATTTAGAGCATACATTTTTTTGTCCTGGTGAAATCTGAAGCGGCGGCGGCAGTGTGAGGGAGTGGAGAGAGAGGAGCTGAAAAAAAGAGTTATACTAATTGAGAAGCTACTAAATCTGATCTAGAGAGAGAGAGAGAGAGAGAGAGAGAGAGAGAGAGAGAGAGAGAGAGAGAGAGAGAGAGAGAGAGAGAAGGGTAAAGGAATGGAGAGTTGAGTGAGAGAGAGGAAGAAAAATAGGAATGAAGGAATAAGTGTGGATTGGGAGAAAGGTGAGGAGGAGGATGTAAAATAAAGTCCAAGAGGAGAAGAGAGGAAGGAGAAGGAAGGCGATAAGAGAGTCGGGGAAAATTAAGGAAAGCGAAAAATTATAATGAATGAGGGAGAAGAGAGGGGAAAGATTATTGCAAGGGGAAAGTTGAAACCTAGTAAGATTGAGGGGAGAAAAGAGGAAGAGGTGGTGGTGTGAGGGGTGACGGAGAGGTCAAAGGTCAAGAGGAGGTGAAAGGTGCTTGAGAGAGAGAGAGAGAGAGAGAGAGAGAGAGAGAGAGAGAGAGAGAGGTCATTATTAGATTGAATATATAGATAAAAGTAAGGGAAGATAATTACCATTCCCTTGTAGAGAGAGAGAGAGAGAGAGAGAGAGAGAGAGAGAGAGACTATAGATTAATTATATAGAAAAAAATAAGAAGGATAATTACCATTTCTTAGTATAATTGCATTTCAAAATTTGGTCAGATGTTAAAAGATAATCATTAGAAAGGCTTCATGATTATACAGTACTGGACAAGGAACCCACTAAATAGTTCAGGGTTCGAATCCTGTTAGTTGGAGCTGATTCTTATGTTGGTAAAATTGGAAGGGTACTGCTATTTTTTCTAACTATGCCAGGAAATTCGTTGTTGGTAAATTTGGAGCAACTGAATCCTCCAAACTATTCCAAGCAACAAAACACCATTAATTTTGCTCATCTGGTCTTGTTTCCTGCCTGGTATACTTTGGAGGAATCAAGACACTCCAATGTATCAAAAAAGATTCTCCCCTTTAAAACATATAGGTATTATTATCCCAAGAGTAAGATGGCTTCAATTCCTGTAATTATGTTTAGCAGAGAGCGTTTAGAAAGTTTAATTAGCAAAAGACATTATATATTTGCATAAAGTTATACGAATATAATAATGTTAGCATTGTAAAGCAGAGGTGTGTGTGTGTGAAATAGATTGTGAGAGAGAGAGAGAGAGAGAGAGAGAGAGAGAGAGAGAGAGAGAGAGAGAGAGAGAGAGAGAGAGAGAGAGAAATAAATTATGTGTGTGTGTGTGTGAAATAGATGCGTGTGCGTGTGTGTGTGAGGAATAGATAGATGTATGTGTGTGTGTGTGTGAGAAATAGATTGTGTGTGTGTGTGTGTGAGAAATAGATTGTGTGTGTGTGTGTGTGTGTGTGTGTGTGTGTGTGTGATGGAGAATGTGAATGAAAAACGGCAATGAAAGTTGAAGAAGAAGGCGGTGAAGTAGAACAAAGGAAATGAACGCTGCTGGGCGGAGATAAATCTGATAAATTGCCTGAGATAATAAGTGAGTGTGTGTGTGTGTTCCCAGAGAGAGAGAGAGAGAGAGAGAGAGAGAGAGAGAGAGAGAGAGAGAGAGAGAGAGAGAGAGACCTATTACTTAACCTTTCTCTCTTCTCTCTGTGATGCCCCTGACCCCTTGCCTTTACTTACATACTTATACGCTTGCTTTCCGATCCTTGTTTACTCGGCCATCTGTTTGTAATATTTTTCGCCGTTCGGTACTTTCTCCCATCCTATCCTCAGAGCTCTTAATTTAGGACCCTGTGATCGTGTATGGGACTTGGTGTGGTTTCTGATTCCTCCAGACTATACCACGAAACAAGCTAGCTCATTTTATGGTATCCGAGTGTTTATAGGCCTACTCCAGTGATAACATGAATCAATAATAAATTAAACTACAAGATGATGGCTTCAGATCTCTCCCGAAAATCTAATATTAAACTTAATGCTGTCAGTCAAAAAGAATTATAACAAAATGCACGTAAGTTGTTTGTGTAATCCTACTAACAAAGACAAACAAACAGAAGCAACAAATCAAACCACTTCTGTCTCTAGAATCTCCTGTTCTCTTTACTTCAACCTCCAACAACACTCTCTTCTCTATATCCAACACATACTGTACACTTCCTTTCATGTACAGTCACGAGCACTTATAAGTATTCAGGTGTGCTTTGAATACCTAGAGACAGTAAATAAATGCACAATATGATCTCCACTGGAATTTCTTCGTTGGTGAATTAGTGGACTGTTCAAAGCTTCAACCAAGATGTACTGTATACTTATTGGTGTTCGTGACTGTTCAAAGCTTCAACCACAGATGTATACTTATTGGTGTTCGTGACTGTACTACCAACTCTGCAAATCTTAATATCAAGGAAACATGTCAGAAGAAGTATGAAAATTAATTAAGCTTGTCAGATTTGTAAAAATATTGAAAAGTGGTGTGTGGCAATTACTGAATTAATATGCTGCATTTGACATTACTGTATTTACTAGGCCCTATGTTTTGTTGTGCATAAACTCTTATCCTACTTCATCGGTCATAAAATAATTTAATCTGTACTTTCTCTTCCATAAACTACCCCTAGTTGTGTGTCAAGGTTACTGGCTGGCGATTCAAGTTGCACAGCATGGGACGAAGTTTGTTCTTAAACATTATAAATTGGAGAGCAAACTCGAGGTTAATTCCTAAAACATATTAATTTTGACTATGTATGTTTTTGAATCCTTGCTTTATGGTTATATGTGAGTGTCAGAATGCGAAAGTAAGGTTATATGAAATGTGAGTTTGGGTACAGTGATGGTAACTGACGTTTGTCTCTTTTTACAGGTGGTGGACTGCTTGTATGGTCTAGGGGGCCTCGTGAGTATAATAATGTGTTATTTGTGTGTTTTTGCCTGTTTTAGTCTCGTTGTTTCACCATAGCAGATTAAGGGTATCTTTGGCCCTGACCATTATGTGACTTCAGGTGTTACTGTATAATAGGTGAATCAAATTGGTTGGTGGTGAGTATCTCTTCATTAAACAAGAATTGTCTGGTCGTTGGAGAACAATGAACAAATTTTCAGCCGGCTTTGAAGAGTTATAAAATGTACTAAAGATCAATTAGGCAACTTGATTGATATGTCAACCTTATTTGGAAGGTCTAACCCACAATGTATGAGCAGGAGCCTTTATTTATAAAAAAAAAAAATTTGTATTGGGTCAGAGGCCAAATGTGGTCAGTAAAGGTCCCTCCTCATATGGTACTTGTATTTGTTTAATACTGTCTATGTATTCTACTCTTACATTCAGTACTTTCTCTACATAGAGGACTGAAGGCGAGTGTGAATAAGGACATGTATTCTATCAGTAGTTGAAGGAAGACTGGTGATATTAATAACATTATTCTTACCACATCAACAATATAAGTTATATCATTGTTCCACTTAAACTATCGAACAACAACACACCACATCAACTGTATCAAACTCGCCTCGGTTGTCATGATACTGTATAGGCTACCATCTCAGTTGCAAGTAGAGTATGGAAGTACGCCGTACCACATCACACTACTGTACATCAATTATCTTACCACCTCATCCACCAGGCCCAGAAGAGACACTTTGATGGCCCGGTGCTTGGAGTACGTGTGGCCAATGAAAACAAGAGGAACTTCTCTGTGGAAAAGTTGAAGGAGTCGCACAAGATCATCGGCCTCCAGTACGGCAGCAACAAGGGCGCATCTCAGGCCGGCATGACAGCTTATGGTACAGGCCGACAGATCATACCAGGAGGTGAGGACATGGTGCAGGTGCAAGAGAGGTACTGTATGGGGGTGGAGGAGGACAGGATTTCGGGTGAGGGACGAAAGGTGTGGAGGGTGAAAGAGGACAGGATTTGAGGGGAGGGCAGAGGGTATGGGGGTAAAGGAGGACAGGGTTTGGGTTGAGGGAGGGAAGGCATTGGAGTGAGGAATAACAAGGTACAGGAGTGTCTGAGTGAACAAGGGCATAGTGAGGGTACAGATTTTATAAGGTACAAATATACAGAAATGCCTCTGCAGTACATGGAAGGTGTCATAATAGCTTTGTTTGGACTGGATATTGACCTCAGGGTATCATATGTTATAGTGTATATGGGGCTATTATATAAATCCTGACAATCTTTCTACTGTGTAAAGGAAGTTTTACTCACTACATATTGAAGGAAGTACAATCCAATTTATGATATTGATATTCAACATGTTAAAAACTTGTACCTGTATTATGATTTATTATATTTACAGTTTCTGTTTTTCTCATTTTCTCTCGAGTGATTTATATTGTGAATATGCAATAACCCCAGACATTTTGTTCCATTTTAAGTGTAAATAAATACTGTAGACAAGACTATAATATTCAAGTACAGTGCCAGGTATCAGGAGCATTAGGTTCAGCTACTACTGTATATCACAATTAGAGAACAACAGGAAAACAGTGGAGAATGTAGAGAACATTACAGACCGTTGTTTATTCATTGAATACCATGACTAACTCACTCACTTGCTGCCAACAGAGGCACAGAAGAATGTCTCAGTGGATGGCCAAAAGATCATCGGTCTGCAGTCTGGTAGCAACAAGGGCGCCTCTCAAGCTGGTATGACTCCCTATGGAGCCCCACGCCAGATTCTCCCTGATGGTAATATATCTCCTTTATACCCTTCTCTCTCTCTCACAGCACCTTTGGCATCTAATGCTGAAACTTGGTTGCATTAGTTTAATTAATATTATCTTCTTTTTTTTTTACTAGTTACACATTTTAGGAGGTGGCCAGACATTGAAGGGAAAAATTGACCAGTCGTCAGTTTATTAATGCCATACTTATACTGCTGGGTGCCTTATGTGTGGAGTTAATTATCCAAAGGAATATAAAGTACTGTGCTATGTTGCACAAAAGTTTATTCAATCAGCCAGCCTCAATATGATTGAATTCTCTGTGGTTTGAACAACTAAATACTGTTCATCATCTATCCCCTGTTGTTTAGTCATTTGAACTATAGGTGATTCAGTCATATTGTGGCTGGCTGGCTCAGGGAATTAATTTTGTGCACCATAGTACACCCATCTCAAGAGGAAAACAATTATTCATACATTGGTCTTTATGCTCTGCTGCAACATTTGGTATATGTTGATAAACTCATATGGTACTGTAGTTATGTCTGGCAATTCCATTCAGGCGTCACAACATAAGTAAAGTTTTAGAAGGACAATGTTAATATAGTAATGCTGGCCATTAGAAATAGATTTTTCAATACAGTAATATCAGCTCTCATACTTGGAACTCTCCCTGTATATTGTCAGGACAGCACTGACCATACAGTGTGAAGTTGGAAGGTTAAGACAAATGTTCTCCTGATTCCCTAATAACTGAATATGTGTGAGGGTGTACAGTACATAATATAGTGCCGAGGTTTACTTTATACTGTAAACTGTAGAGAACTCTTTCTTCCATACATAGATGACAGAAATATTTTGCACAGACCAAACAAAATTATGTCCACCATCACCAGAAATCAGCTGGATTGTGGTAGAATATGAGTATATCTTTCCATTTTACAAGGAGAGAAAAATGGAAACAAATATATATGCTAAAACTGGATTGCACAGATTAATTTTTGTGATTAATGAATAATATCAAGCTAATTACAGTCCTTAGAACAAAGCATACCATACAAAGGAATACAAAACTATGAATAATAGTACAGTATGGTATGTATATCCTAAACATCCTATCATTGAAATAATACATAGTAAGGGAAGAGGCCGGAGTATGCGTTGATGTCTAAGTTAGGATTGTTGTATAATACTTGTACCTTACAGACTCAGACTGATTTACTGGAAGTGGTCATCTAGATTTTACTACACAAAATATCTTGGAAAGAGTAAGTGAGAGTACTTTCCACCTAGAGTTTCTTTAGATGACGCCAATCTTTCTATACTCTTACTGCAGGGCATATTAAATATATTACTCTAAGTTGGGCTATGGTCTTATTTATGCAATAGTGGCACCATGGAATTTGCTTGTATCATTGATCATCATAGAACTGCTTTATTATTTTTTACTACAGAGGGCCATAATATCCAAGCACTCAGTGGGCCAGACTTTCATGATGACTGGTACAGCTGTTCCATCATCCATGCTTAAGGACCCTGTGATCGTGTGTATGAGTCTTGGTGGCTTCTGATTCCTCCTGATTATGCCACGAAACAAGCTCCTTTCATATAGGTAGTGTTTCGTGGCAATGTTTGAAGAACTCCCTAACCTCCAATTTTCTGACTACATCACGGGGGCCCTTAATGGAATAATTTTACTGGTCGTCCTAGTGTACTGGCTCATGACTTTTCATGCATACGTAGTAATCCGTCCAGGGGTGTACAATTTCACCCAATAGTTCCATAACTCTCAGCCTCTTACTAACATGGTAGGAAAATCTTACCAAATGTATAGTTGCAACATAATAATTTTAGCTCACTCAATACCGATGGTGGATAATGTGGAGATGGTACATGTATCATATTTTATGGTGACTTAAGTTGTGTATTTACTAATTAAAACACTTTGCAAACCTCTTAATTTTTTCATATATACACAAACAAATGGGGTTGGAGAAATATACATCACCTTCCCACGTGGTTGGTGTGCAGTGATGAGAATACCCAAACCACTGGGATAAGGTTTCCATGAACAGCAAAGTAAAATAGCAAAACAAATCATTGTATTCCATGTGAAATGTGCATTGACTCCACTTAAGTTATCTAGGGTAGGCTTGATATTATGTATTGTGACCAGCTGTCCTTAACCTTTGGACAATTGGTAACATCTGTACAATGTTTTTCCTTACATGTAGGCCAGAGGTAGCATATAATTTTTACATTGTTTGGGAGTGCTGAGATTAATTTGGGTGAGATTGTAGCCCAGCGTGTGTGTCCTCTATGTAGTTCATGTACGTTGTAAGTTTTGAAGTACAGTACCGTATTTTTTTTGTATTACATGTGATGAGTTTTGGTGGTCTTTTCCATAATGTAATGATGGTGAATGGTAATACAGTATAAGTGAAATCTGTTCTTTAAATGTAGGCCATCAATTAGCTTAATTTCAGAAGAAAACAAAAATTAGACACACACATATATTGTTACAAACTAATTTTTGCAGTTTTAAATTAATTGACCAAATAATCAATATAACTCTGCCTTGTCAGTGTGGCAGACAAACTACTCGTATATTTAGGTTGGTACCATACAATATTGTAGGAAATGATACAAGCTACTCAGTGTGTACAGTATAGGGATGGTACAGTCATGATCCATAGATTCTAGTGTACCATGGTAAAGTAGTGAGTAATCTCTTCAATTTGGTGGCTTGGTTTTGATTACTGTATTAATCTTTACTGTTATAAAAATTCTACCAACCGACCATTGTGTTACCTAATGACCATTAGTCAGTCTATGTCCAGGTAATGCCCCTCACTTTACTTCATAGTTGACCACAGTGAACTCAAGGTGAATTTATGTTTGTATTATGAATCTGACAAAGAAGTGAAACATTGCCAGTAAATAAATGTCCACAAATGATGTTCATATATAATCTATGTATTCTACATTACAGCACATGCTGGTAGCGTAGACAATAACAAGATATGTATAATATTAATACCCTGCTTTTCTGCTTATTATTAACTTGTATAGTTTCCTTTTTCTGATAAATAACAAATTGCTTTTCAGGTCATGTCAAGAAGCATGAACATTAAGGTTTCCGTGCCACTTAGTGAGTGATAGAAGGGCCCCTGCCTGAGTCCTTCCTTGTACGCTTGTGACACTGAGTGGCAGTCACCTCTAAGCTGGAACTAATATAAATATGGGTCTTTCTGTGTGGTACCCATCATCATCATCACACTCTCATAAACCTCTTAGCACAATAGACAGTTCCTCAGTGCTGCAGATTAGTGTGTTGTTGGTGTGCAGTGCCCCAGGCACTCTTGTGCATCATAACTATACTGTACTGTAATTTGTGTGGTGATTCCATTGCTTCATTTGCTTGAAAACCCTAAAATTGCTGCTGATCCCGAAAATGCTTTCTAGCCTTGACTTAGAAATTCAATCATATCAGGAAGTGGAAGGTTCAGAGTACTGTTACTCCAATGGTACATATTAGCTCCTGCATGTACTGTAAAGCTCAAGATACAGGCAAAAATTTGTCATTATTGACTTCTGTTATTAGAAATGTTAACATACTGTAATGCAGAAAGGTATAAACTATGGGAAACATACTGTACTTGACAACTCCATTCTGTAATAGCAAACATAAAGGTCAAGAGATTATACAATAGATGATGTGACATAATATGGAATAGCTGAGTTCTTATAAGGACTTGAAAGTGTTTCCTCATAATGTTACATATTTATTCATTCTCATTACTAGTCATTCACTACAGTAATACCCATACAATACTGTATACTGTAAGTAAATTTGTATTTACTGTACAGTATATACAGTATCTACCTTCAAATCAGGAAATGCTGGTTACTACAGGACTGAACACTGTACTTGAATAAATTATGAAGGACAAAACTATGATGAACTGAAATAATTCATAATTTTTCTGTCATAACAATAATTTTTCTTTTATATTTGTCATACTCAAGAGTACTACCAGTGTTCATACAAGCTGGAAATATACCATTATTAAATTACCCCTCATTATTATTATCAACGTGCTTTGCTTCCAGAATAATAATAGAGAGTATGTGTATGTGTTCTCCAACCCCACACACTTGGATTCCGTTGCCCCCGTAAACCTTGTGGGAGCAGTGATAACTTTGTGTTTGACGTACTCGTAGTAATCTGCCACCTTCTAAATTCTATCCTCTTGCATTGCAGATCACGAACGGTAGAGTGGGGTGCTCAGAGCTCCCTGTCTAACAAGCACTCGATCCCTGCCTCCCCATTCCCCTTCCAACACTGGTCTCCCTCTATAGGATACTTGTGGCAAGCAAACTGTAATTATTATTTTTTTTAGTTGATGGAATTGCCTTGTAGCTCGAGTATGAAAATTGATTGATTGATATCCCAAAACTAAGTCGTTTTATATTGTCGTTGTGAATTAAAGGATTTTATTTTGGTGAATTGGTTACTGATTCTCTGAACTCAGCCAAGATATGAACAACCATAGTGAAGGTGCTGTGTTTATAATACAGTTTGGAAGAGTCATTGTCCTCCAGTTACGTTACAATATCATATGTCCTTCAAGGATACTTAATTCTGACTCCCTTCAATGCCAAGGTAGATATTGTTTTAGGGCTTGAGTTTTTTTGTCAAGTACTATACCATCAACTAAGAAAAATATAATAATTGTCATAATTTTCCAAACACTCGTACACCTTGCTGAAGAAAAATGTTCATAGTTTTATCTGCAGTTTTTGCCACTGTTTTCTTCATCTTTTGATTTATTATTTCTTCCAGTGAATGTATTCTGAAACGGTCTCATTCTGAGATGAGAAAATTTGGCATGCAATATAGGATGATATTTTATATCAGTGAAAGATATGTCTATAAGATACTATTTTTTTATTGTCATCTCTTAGAATGGAGCACACATTTATTTGATTGTTTTACATTTTTAATAGAGCATTTGGTTATTATGTAAAAGCTTTTATAATGTCTTTAATAGAAATATGATTTTGTTTTAGTAAATGCTTCATTGCCTCTATCTTTGCATTTTTGCTTTGAGTTAAATCTCTTCATCTGTCTTATAATTACTTGTGGTCAAATGAGCATAAGAATAAATATATTTATTCAAGAAATCATCACTATCATTCTTAAATTTTACAACTACTTTTTCTCTGTTGTATTTTCCCAAAATGAAATATTCCCAATTCATATCAGATTCCAGCTAAACTCAATATTACCTAGTTTTAATAATTATGTACTGTACATTTATTCTAAATATCTTCAGTAGCCTTCCATAGTTTTTCACTGGTTGAGCTCAAAATCATCTTACAAGTCATAGAAGGTGTGGAACTGTGCACAAGTATGATAAAGTTACCACTAAAAATGAAATGAACAATACAGGTTATACAAAATTATTTGACACCCTAACAGTATAACACATTATGCAACACCACACCAGGAAATCTGAGTCACTTATTGACCCTGTTTATGTTGTAATGGTAATCATTGCCAAGAGCATCAGAGCAAGGGGTCCAGAATACTTTTTTAGAGCCTGTATAATGTTGAACACACCATAAGTATATGTTAGACCTGTTCATTTCAAGTACTGTAAGTTCTCGTACTTAAAAAGGACTTGAAAATGTAGAATGCAAAGTTGTTTGAGGTAAAGTTTGTTAGATGTAGCTTAGTATTTATTTGGGATATGAAGTGCCTTTATCAGTCACAAATAAGTGTCTGCAGTACGTAATCTTGTAAGCAGGGGTAAAATATTGGGCCATATTCAAGAACATTTGTGGTGTATGCGATGTGGTACCGATACGATGGCTCCATAGAAAAACAACAGAGCCACCGTACCAGTACCACACCATCGTATAAGCCACGAATGTTCTTGAATACGTCCCATTGTCCTACAGTTTTCAATGATCTACCTGTGTTCTTCATTTACAGTATCTTGCTAACAATTATTTCTTGCATTATCTCACACGTCCTACAAACTGTTGAAACACTAATTATAATCGGTGGCCAATATTTGCTATTCATTTTTTTTTTTTTTTTTTTTTTTTTCACTCAAAGGCTACATGTTAAGTGCATTTCTTTTTACATTGCATTTATTTACTACATACATACTTGTACAAGAGCCGTTTACTTTCTTACAACCTAGTTCATCAAATGCTTATATACTTTAGAAACTCTCATTTATCATTACTTTAGATTTTTTTTCATACCACTAGCTTTTATGGTTAGAAGGGGTCATTCATCGTTTTGAACATAGTAAGAATTTTAAGTGATAGAATGTAAGTAAAAATTGTGAAGTCTTTTATTTTAAGATTTATTTTTATTGTGACTTCAAAATTCTACTAACGACTGTAAGGTGTTTTTACTGTGGTTTTCAATAAAACATTTGGCTGGTAGAACTTTAGTTTTATTGCCTCTATACTGCTGTATTTGCATTCTCATTACTGTATTAGCAGGTGAGTATCAGTGGTAAAGTAAGCAGTCTACTGAAAATTTGGAATAAAAAGTACTTTCATTGTGTCACTGTCCCTCTTGTCTGTACTGTACTGTATATGGGGAGTTTAACCTGATCTACCATGAATTCCATAAGGTCGTATAAATTTACCAAGCACATGGACCACTTTTCTTGGCAACCACAGGTGATTCCATCATGGATGTCAGTGATGTGTGTCATTGCATGGATGCTCAAACAAACTGGAAGTCATACAGGGCTGGACGTTTCTCCAGTTCACATATCAATATATTACTGTCCATAATATTTATAAATTATACTGTAGCCATTGTGTCTAACTATAACCAGCAGCTGCTGGGTCACAACACTGATGACAACAATGCCAGATTGTCTGCCACAGCACTGCCACCAACAAGTGGCCATGTAAGGGGTGTCATTTATAATAATCTATCAACATTCACCAGTGGTGTAGCAGGGTAAAATGGCCCAGGTCACCATCATGTTTTGGATGCCATGAAGAAATGGCTTTTGTGAACTTTCATAGAAACACGCATTTCATTTCTCGCCACGAAAAAGTGGCAGCCACCTTCCACTGAAAAGTGGCCGGTGTGCAGACTGCCAAAGCGAAATATTCCCATCATAAATCTCCTGTGTGTCCCATGTCCTGTCTCGGTCAACAACTTTAACTATTCTAATAGTGTTATAGGTCTCCATCTCGATGGAGGCATTCACTGAAATAGAGATAGACTATATATATCTATTACATGGATGTAGCCTAGATATTTAAGAATATTGAAATAGCCCTGTATGCTGGATTAAGAAAGAGCTCTAACTGCGATTGAATGTCACTAGTATAGGTGAGAAACATATAGCCTGGCACGTTAACTGGCATCTTATTATTACAACAGCTTTCTCAGAGACGAGTGATGCATCTTCTCTACTGATCGATACACCCTCTGCATGACTGAACATGTTTCGAATCGTTCTAATGATTCATTCGTGGATTCGATATAGCAGACCGACTTTGCCAGTATCACTGAGTGGAGGAGGTGCTGGCATGAAGGAGTGAACTTTTGCCCTGTTATTTAATCATAGTCATACCAAACTATACGCATAAGGAAGGTTTACCGTTTGTGCTTTAATTTGTGGACACGAGGGAGAAGACAAGTTTCAGTAATACCACGTAGTCTACTTTTCATATGCAAGGTAAGATTAAAGTTGTGATTAGTATTTCGGGAGAACTAAATGTATGTTTATTCCAAACATTGATTTTGAGAATGAAAAAAGATCGCCCTATAGGCTTGGAAGACACTATGGACCACTGCAAGGGAGAATGTGATAGATGTGGGACAGCAAGCATAAAGGAAATAGATTTAATAAAAACAAACAATTAAACTACCGTAACACTGACTGTGACAGAAGGTGTTGGTACCGGACAGGCGGCTTGTGTATAACTTTTAATTAATCGTGATTTATATATGCAACTATTATAGCCATTCGGTATATTTTATCATTCCGAGAATGATCAGAAGTGATAATGGCATCGGCAGACTACTGTAGTAATAATGGTAAAAAAAATAGTTTAAGTAAACATTATTGGTGAATGTGCATCCATTAATAGGTAGAAGTTTGGTGCGCGTTGAGAATTAGTCTGTATGCTGTCTTTTCCTGTCCAATTAATCTTCAACCCGTCACCATGTGTCGTTTCGGTAATTAACTATACTATTGCCGTTTTGTATTACAATGTTTTTACTTTCTATTCCCACTAATTTATAACATTCTAAGAAACTTTTCTTCTATGGCATTTTCTTGGGAAATGCCTGACCTTATTTAACCTAACATAGACCGCATCAGACTACCGGGACCTAACCTGGGCAAACTAACGGGATATAACCGTACGTGGTTAAAGTACATTTCAGGACCTGCTGACCGGGGCAAAATACTGGGACCTAGTCGGATCTGGCAACGCTGCTACAAAACGGCAATAGTCTAGATAAATACCGTCGTTTCTTTCGAGATAAGAGGACAGTGTAACACATAGTTCATAGACAGTAGATGTAAAATACCTTGATTCGTGAAAAGTTAAGGTATTATTACAGAAGTACTGTGTTCTTGGCTAGGGCCGTGCAGTGTTACCACATCCGGCTAGGTCCCGGGAATTTGCCCCGGTCACTTTATGATAGTTTACACCGGTTATATCCCGGTAGTTTGCCCAGGTTAGGTCCCGGTAGTCTACTGTGGTCTAGGTTAGGTTAGGTCAGACCAATTTCCAAATTGTTTGTAAAACGGGGCATATCTCGAAAACGGGGAAATTCCGAGAGAAACACCATAGATGAAAAGTGTGTTAGAATGGTCCAAAATAGTGGGTAATGATACTGAAATATACAATATAGTGAACCCAGTACTTCTGTATATTTACTAAAGTTAAAAACTCATCCATATACTGTTTGAATCACATCGTGAACTCGTTATAGCAATACACTGTTTTGGAAATTACGTCGGTTCTGTTCTACCATATTATACAGCTTTATTCATGGGAATGTTAATTTCAATCCAAATGAAGATTTAGTTTTCTCTTGTCTTGAAACAAAGAGAATGGAGTAGTTGAAGGGTATAACTATCACATTTTACCGACTCTCTCTAAGCCTTAATAAGGCATGGCAGAGATTATAATTTGATTATTTATGGTGTTGCCTGCAAAATGTGAGCAATACTTAGAAGGTTTGGGTGCTCAGTCGGACCCGAGCCATTACCTATCATCCTCTCTTGGGAGAGTTTTTATGGTCTTGAGAGAGAGAGAGAGAGAGAGAGAGAGAGAGAGAGAGAGAGTGATAATCAATATTGTCTGGGGAGTGTCTGCTCTCTCTCGCTCTCGCTCTCTCTCTCTCTCTCTGTGCGTGTGGTCGTGCGCGTGCGTGTGTCCCTGTGCGCGCGCGTGTGTGAGTGTGTGTTGAGCAAAAAAACAAAAAACAAAAATAAATATAACTAAATAAATAAATAAAAATAGATGTGGAGGGTTAAGTTGTGGAATGGAAAGGTGTTCGTTCACTGACCGCCAGGACTCTATACAGACACTTTTAGAATTTGTACACCTGTAGATTACCATAATATATTCACCTCTGTGTCTGGCTATAGATGGAGGAGGTGGAAGAGAGAAAAAAGAGAAATAGGAAAAGGATGTCGTAGAAGAAGAAGGAGAGAAAGAGAAAACGGAGGAGGAGGAGGACAGACAGAGGTAAAGGAGAAGGATAAAGAAGAGAGAGAGAGAGAAAGAGGAGGAGGAAATAGTAGAAGACGAGGGTAGAGAATAAGAAAAAGGAAAAGAATGAAGTAGGGAAAACGGAAAAGGAGGAGGAATAAGAGGGAAGAGAAAGAGGAGATGGTGCGCCCTTAGTCCTAATCCTTAATTAATGGGATATAGGAAACTTTGGCTATATTGTAGTGCCTTGATTCCTCTAAAGTATATAATTATAGAGTATGTTAGGAATCCGAACCAATGGGTAAACATATTGGTATCCTGTCGCTTGGAATAGTTTGGAGGAATCAGTTGCTCCAGATTCACCACCAACACTGTACAGTCGGCAGCATAAGTTCGCTTCATTTCCACCTGTGTATGTAGTAGCTATATTGATGTTGTAATACAGTTTTAATGCAGAGATGACAGATATAGTTCTCATATGGTAAATTACGTGTGTTGTTGGAGTAAAAATTAGTTCAGAATGCAACTATCTGGTCATAATAGCAATACTAAGTACATGAGATGGACGCGAATTAATGCTGCTGGCTGTACTTCCCCCATGATTTAAGGGACCCTGTGATGTAGTCAGAATTTGGAGCCAAACAAGTCCTTCAAATATTGCCACGAAACATTACCTATATGGAAGGAGTTTGTTTCGTAGCATAGTCAGAAGGAATTAGAAGTCTCCAAGTCTTATATAAACACGATCACAGGGTCCTTAACGAAGTAGGGTCTCAGTTGGAGAGGTTTGAAGTTACCCGTACGTAATATTGGAGAGAAAGTAGAATATTTTAAACAAAGTATAAGGTCTCAAAGGGTGCACAGTTTGAGATGTGTGAAGTTACATATGCGTAAGGTCTTAATTACAGGGGGAAATTTTGTGTTTGTAATTCTGGAGCAACTGAATCCTCCATCCAATCTATTCCAAGCAACAGAACACCATTATTTTTGTTCATGTGGTCCTGTTTCCTAGCATACTTTGGAGGAATCAAGGCACTCCAATGTACCAAAAGAGAAGTACCACCCTAAGCAGAGCACAGTTGGTGAGATGGGTGGTGTCAGTGGAAGGGAGAGTCTGCTTTAAGATGAGAGTTGGTGCTAAAATTATACCACAGTCTCTTCAGCTCGCATCATGAATTTAGGGTGACCTTTTGGGAGGAAATTTTGGTCTCGCGGGGATGAGGTGTAGATTTTTCGTCTCTATCGTCTGTGTCTGTGTCGTATTTCCGTGTTACTAACTTACTATATAGTGGTGTACACTCGGATACCATAGTCTCTGGCCCACTTGAATCGAAGCCACCGACCGAGATCTGAAGCAGGCGGTTTCTGGACGACAGCCCACCCAAACCATCACGAGGCCACACACATTTCGAACCAATGGAGGCTTTGAGTGGGCTGTCGTCCAGAAACCGCCTGCTCCAGACATCGGGGTTCGATTCAGGTGGACAAGTTATTTTTTTAGTATTCATCTTCTGAGGTGTCAAAACTTTTCTCACGAGAATTGCACCCATAGTTTTTATATATCGTGTGTACAGTCACGAGCACAAATAAGTATCCAGGTGTGCTTCGAATACCTAGAGACAATAAATAATAAATGCTTAAGAAGATCTCCATTGAAATTACCTCGTTGGTGAATTGGTGGACTGTTCAAAGCTTCAACCAAAACTGTATATATTTATTAGTACTCGTGACTGTACACCAGTTAGTGCAGTCGGTGGCAAAAGTCGTGACACCTTGCTCAACACTTTTTGAAGGATAATAATAATCGAACAAACACATTCACCAACACAAAATTACAATATCCAGGGAGGAAATGAATAAACTTCTCTGGATTTTCAGTTTACAAGCCTGTGAAGCTTATATTTCCATACTGTACAGTCAGGAGCACTAATAAGTATACAGCTGTGGTTGAAGATTTGAATAGGCCAATTCACCGACAAAGTAATTCCAATGGAGATCTTATTGTGCATTTGTTTACTGTCTCTAGGTATTCAAAGCACACCTGGATACTTATTAGTGCTCGTGACTGTACATATTATTTCATGACTCGGCAGATGTGGCGACACAACTTTTGCTGCAGACTGTACTTCCCTTGGCAGTCTCTGGTTTCCGTATCTATGTTGTTCAATGTCTTCTCTGACCATGTTATCTCTAATTTATCTTCTTCTTCTTCTTCTTCTTCTTCTTCTTCTTTTTTTTTTTTTTTTTTTTTTTTTTGAGAGGAGATCATACTGTCAAGAGTGCATATAAATTTTGGGGTTGTGTGTATTGGTTATAGGCTAAGTTCTATTGACAATTTATTTTATTTTATTTACTTCTGTTGTGTGTCTTGTGTTCTTAAACTCTTTGTTACTAGATTCTACCCATTGTCCTCATTGTCACTTCTTCCCTTCATTCGACAATACTGTGTTCTTAAGTAAACTGGATATAATATGAAAATGGTGTATAACATGTGATTATAATAATGTACAGTTTTTCACATAACATAATCTCTCTCTCCCCTTTGACTGTCAGTGATATCTTTGTAATTTAGTTGCTCTGCCAGAAAATGTAAAAATCAATCAGTACTTTGTAATTTGTGCAGTTAATCATATGTTTTGAATACAGTCTAAGTAAATGATAATAATTAAAAACTAAATCACTGAAGTACGGCAAACTATAGATGATTATTACTTCTACATCAGTCCATGGAGCCTGAGAATAATAAACTATCTCGAGTGACTTATTTTTCAATGTTTTTATATTATATGGACTTACAATGGTGTATTTTTTAGCTTTATATGTGGACTTACAATGGTGTATTTTTAGCTTTATATGTGGACTTACAATGGTGTATTTTTAGCTTTACATATGGACATAGAAATGGTGTATTTTTAGCTTTATATATGAACTGACTAACACCAGACCAGTTATATTTAGCTTATGAGAGGTCAGTGGCACTCTCTCTCTCTCTCTCTCTCTCTCTCTCTCTCTCTCTCTCTCTCTCTCTCTCTCTGTATAAGTATGGTAAATAAAACACATGTCACATTATACATTATTTTTTCCACTACTTTTTAATTCCACAGGGTAGTCCCATACATATGCGTTAACATCAGTGACAAGGCCAGCAATTCTGAACCCATGGTATAGGTTCAGTAGGGTTGATTTTCCCCCGTAGCGAAAATGAACCATAATGAACTTGCATGTAAGAGCCAAAATAGCCAAACGAGTCACGTATTTATCATGTATTATTATTTTTTTTTTTTTTTGTATTTTTAAGGAATATTTTAAAGTAAGTGTCAGCAGAGTCGATGATGAACCTCTAAGATGCCTATATAAGTTATGGTTATTTTTTGAAATCATTTTTACAGTTTCCTTTTTTTTGACTAGAGGGAAGAGGACATAGATTTTAGGAAAAGCATTAAAAGCAGGCAGCTACATAAGGCGCTGTGTTTATATCTTTCCATTGGTGGGACTGTGGCTGGCTGACTGCAAACTCCTGGCAACCTCTAGAGACCTCAAGCACTTTCCAACTCCAAGCAGTAATTAATTAAAGTGGTACGTAGTGGTATATTATTATTATAGACTTGTATTGTTGTAAGTGGTGGTAAATGTGGAGCAAGTGTGATTCCTCCAAACTATTCCAAGCAACATGATACCAATATAATTACTCATTAATTGGTGGTTCTGTTTTCTGACATACTTTGGGGGAATCGAGTCACTCCAATGTACCAAAAGTATATGTACTACCCTTTGAATATTTTACTGGGGTTTTGAATATGTTTATGTATGGGGGCTAAGAATATTTTCCCACATATTGAAGGCTACGTATTCCTCGTTACAATACTCGTCTGTTTTTTCGGTATTGTTTGGAGGGATTAGTAGTCTCCAATTCGCCCAGAAAATCTTTGCGACCCTTAACTCAGTATTACCACATTAATTAAGAAAACAAAACAGCTGTATGGTGCTGACCGGCTTTGACCTTTCTCCTCACGGTTTTGTTTGGAAAATGTCAATACAGGTCAGTGCCATATTCATGTTTTGAGTTTTATGTTTTTGTTCATATAATCCGTATCTGTCCTGTAATTTATTTCTCATCAAAGAGTAGGTTTAGTATATTTAGTTTTGTAATCCTCTTTATAACTTTGGCTGATATTATGTGATTTTAACTCATAGATCAATATGAATGGGTTAAATTTTGTTTGTTCTGGTGTGTTGACGTAACTTTGGCATAGACATTAATACATGGCAGCAGAAATTTACACTTGGTATATCTTATTTAAACATAAGAATGAATGCGGAAATGTGCTCCCCGTTTCGAGTTAAAAATGGAGTCTGCTATATAGCTGGCACACAGTCCACCAACACACACACACACACAGCCCGGACGATATGACTGAGCGGCTACGAGAGATTCCACATGTAGAGAAAAAGGGTCGAGGGAAATATTTATAATGATGTACACACACCTCCTTTACAAACCCTCAGAATAGCAATAGGCCCATCATAGTCTGTATGTATAATCTTCTGGTTCTTTACTCACTCGTGTTGTTGGAAAGATTGATATACAGTATAGAAATATTTCCCAGCGTCCCTCTTTCAGTGTTGAACTTCTCTCGTGCCGCGTAATTATTATCGTCAAAATTATATAGATATTATATGTTTACATCTTGTTGTTTTTTATTTTCATCATTTTTTTTTATGTTAAACACACGACAAAGTGCACAGGCTGGATGTAATATAATGAAGCCTGGAAATGAAGGGCCTGGCAAAGAACGGACATCTGAAGACCCTGTAACGTGGTTGGTGGGAAGTCGGCGAGGTTGGCTGCCCTGGGGAATGTAAACAAAGCGAGTCTTGCTAACAGTAGCGACGCAAAAAGGGTAGTGCTAGGTTATTATTATTATTAAGGGTTAAGTCAAAATATGGTCGGAATGCTGCCGTTCTAGGGTCTTCAGAACGCTCTTTATAAAGGGTGGGAAGAAAGGGGGAAACTCTCAAAACAGAACTAATATATTTTTTTAATTAATTAAGGGGTTAGTACAGTGTTGGTGGTAAATATGGAGCAACTGATTCGTCCAAACTATTCCAAGCAACAAGACACCATTATTTTTTTTTTTACTAACATGGCTCTATTTCCTGGCATGCTTTGGAGGAATCAAGGCACTCCAATGTACCAAAAGTGTATCAACCCCTTAAGACCATACAGGAACAGAATGGCCACTACAATTGCCGTGCCTGAGAGAGACACGATACCCTTGCTATGTATATATTCTCTCTCTCTCTCTCTATCTTGAAGTCACCGTTCTGCATTCTCCTGCTTCAATTTCTACACTTAATAATAATAATAATGATAATAATAATGATAATAATAATTTACCTAACTCCGTGCCACCATGTTCCACCATTTAATATAACAGTCTAAGTGTATATGATTATCGTATCACATTTTTAATCCCTAATTCAACCTGCTTATTAACATTAAATTTGAGACAGGGTGACATAAAAGGTCGCCCATTTTAACGCCTATTGTTACATAATATATTTATTTATATATATATGTCTAAGACCTTATATAGGGCACAGTATCGTGAGTCAGATAATGCATTTAATTAAGGAGAGATTCTTTTGTTGGTGAATTGGATGGTCTGTGATTCCTCCAAACTGTGCCAAGAAACAGATACATCCCCCATGTTAGTTAGTACCATTGGGGGGACGTCTGTTCTCTGGTATAGGTAGGAGGAATCAGTAACCTTCCAATATCACCAACAAGAGAATCACTCCTTAAATATATAAAGCCCCAGTTACACCCATCCATCACACGTGTTCAGACAATCAGCCAGACACACAGACAAACAGCACCTAAAAATTCACCTCAACGGGATGCACTTCTTTTTCTTACTTTGAAATGATTCTTAAAAATTAAAATTCGCTTTTGCTTTATATATGTATAATATATATATTTATTTATATCTATAGATTTCGTCCCTGTCACAGGTACTCCATATAATATATAATGCAAGGCTGTTGCGAAAATTGAGTTGCAATTCGCTGTTACCCCGAAAAAAATGATTACTCGCTTTTTCTCTTTCTCTCTCGTGGCTAATTAATTGGAAATGTACACAATTAAGTTCGGTCCAGAAAGCAATAAGGTGAGCAAAAAAAATATTCTATAATAATAACCAGTTTAGCGAAAGAGTCTTCCCTCGCGCTCTCCTAAGCTGAAGTGCAAGTTTAAGCTGGGTTTAGGTGGCATTCTCTTTTGGGTGACTTCGAGGGCTACTGATTCCTCCAAAGTGTGGCAAAAAAAACAAAAAAAAAAAACAGATGACCTCAGTGTTGCTACTTGGGTCTCTGTTTCATGACCTAGTTTGGAGGAATCATTAACCCTCCAATTTACCATCAAGAGAGGATACCCCCTTAAGGACCCTGTGATCGTGTACGAAACTTGGAGGCTTCTGATTCCTCCTGACTATGCCACGAAACAAGCCCCTTCCATATAGGTGGTGTTTCGTGGCAATATTTGAAGGACTCATTTATCTCCAATTTTCTGACTACATCACAGGGTCCCTTAAGTAATTCATCATATTCGCCGATTTGAAGCACCCAAATTAAGCTTAAAGGGGGAGGTACAGTGTTGGTAAATCTGGAGTAACTGATTTCTCCAAAGTATTCCAAGCAACAGGTCACCACCATTAATTAATCTGGTTCTGTTTCCCGGCATACTGTGGAGGAATCAAGGCGCTCCAATAATTTATGTATGTACCAAAAGTATACCATCCCCTTACGAATCACATAAACAACATACTCATACTCCTTCTCTTGTTTGTAATGGTTGGCGTCACCTACTACATCATAATATTATAACGAACAAAACTCATACACACACTCTCTCACTCACTCATTCTCTCTCTCTTTCTCACTATCTCTCTCTCTCTCCCTTGACGGTGGGCAGACTGGAGGCTCCTATCATTCCCCTAAACTTTGCCACGACACAGGCTATTTCCTGAGTGGAGATGCTGCCTGTTTCGTTGGCAGGGTTTGGAGGAGTGAGTAGTTACCTTCAGTCCACATGCAGCATCAAATATCCCGGAATTAATGTAAAGATCACAGACTTTTTCTCAGCGAAGAGCAACTTGATTCATGAGTATTTTGTTTTATATTATTTCTTGCTGACCTTTACTATCGGAGGAAGATGCTTATATGATATTTTCCATGACAGTCGTTTGTTTGTTTATCTCTGCGACTGCTCTTAAATGTAACTCTTAATTGGACTAAGACAGCGTACAAGTGCATAACTCTTACTGCAATGATGAATATTGGTATTATTATTATTGATATTTTCTGTTTCTTAATTCATAGTGACTATTTGGGACTAATGCATCATGGCGTCATTGGAATGAATGCATTAATCCTATTTTCTTTGGCAAACTGTTGCTGTACGTCTTGCATCACGAGACGCTGCCGGGGGAGGGAGGGAAGGTCTGGGGTGGGGTGGTAGTTGGTGGTCACTAGAGGGTCCACCCCCACCCCCATCATATCATTATTTGAGTCTTAGTTAGGGAAACACTCCTCGCGAATAGGCATAAACTGGCAGTAGACACAAGAGACAATGCATGTATGTATAAGGGACTGGTATGAGACTACTAGTAGTGTTGTTTTGTTGCACTGATGCCGCCCTGGCAGCCGCTCCGGCGAGATTTAACTTAATGAATATCAATACTTATCTGTATCACAACTGGATTATTATATTATATAAATATTATCATCTGTTACATGCACTTATGTATCTACTCTTTAAGTCTCGTCTTCTTTTACGACAGAGTAAGTACTGCTATGTGTAGCATCTACTGGTACATCATTACTTGTGTAGTACAACCACAGAAAAAGTCTCGTTAGATATTACATGGCTATATTTGAAAGGTTAAGCATAATGCATTGATATCACCCCCAGTGAATTGCCTGTAGCTGTTACGTTTCAAGTCCCATCGACCAAAAGGCCAACGATATTTAATCACTAACGATACTTTTTCAAGGGAAGGTCTACATGTACTGCTTATGGCAACATCAAACAAAGTCTATGCTAATCTAATTATACATTGTTTCCCTTGTAGGTTGTGGTTATCATGACGAGGTGCCAGCCGCCACTCCAGGCCACCTTACCACAAGCTCCAGCAACGCCAGGTTCGGATCCAAGGAACCACCCCCATGGTTACACTGAGTCCTGCTGTACGGCTGGTATGTGACAAGGGACCAACTTCACTCCGTGTTCTGGCTACGTAAGTCAAACACTGTCTTCTGTAGTTGAGTCTGTTTCCTTCGGCACTTCACTCGTCGTATTTTCTTCGGCACCTTAATGCATTTTCTTCGTCCATGAGAGACTAACGCATGCAATTTCTATATTTTGCTATTATTTTCTCTTCAATATGTATTAGCATGAATATATAAGTCTTTTCAGTTAGCACTTATTACAATTACATTTTCAAAGTACTGTAATATGCATCTTAGTCCCATGTTTTAAGTAGGCACATTTTCCTCCTATTTATTTCTTAAGTAGTAGTGGAATGTTTACTGCTGCATAAGTATAAATATAAAATATAACCTAAAGGAACGGATCATAGGTGACGCCAACAATTTACACAAGAGAAGAAAAAGATCCACCATAAGACACTCAGTCCTTAACTCTTACATTACGGGTTGAATTAAGGGACTCTGAGATGTGGTATAAAAATTGGAGGTAAATGAGTCCTTCAAATATTGCCACGAAACACACACACTTGTAATAATTATGGAAGGAGTTTGTTTCGTGTCATAGTTTGGAGGAATCAGAAGCCACCAATTCTCATACACGATCACAGGGTCCTTAAAGAATAGGGGAGACAGGAGGAGGAGGAGGAGGAAGGGAAATGGACTATAGGCTTAAGGGGAGTGTCTCTATAGTTTGGTGAAGTCTGATTCCTCCAAACTATACCAAGAAACAGACCTCATTTATATTGCTATAGAAGAGGATCTGTTTCGTGTCATAGTTTGTAGGATTCAGTAGCCCTTCAATTGACCAAAAAAAGAGGTTCTCCCCTTACAAAAGATAACCAGCATGATAATATTTTATAGGATGACTGTGTAGCGTGGGGTGAAAAGGAGTTTTGAAATAAATGCAAAAAATAACTAAGATGAAGAGGATTACATTATTACCTTATTCTGGGTGAAGGGAAAAGTTATGTACCTTGCTTGACGAGTAGTTTTGAAGTGAAATAAATAAAATCTAGGCTTTATAGAAGAGGTTTAGATGAACTATCAAGCTCGGACTATCACGGCGATCACAGTGGTTGATCATAATTAGCATTATTAATTAGAGTATTTATATCTTCCTAATTCACACTTTGGTTAACATGTTGGTTTACTCTATAATATGGCCTCTCGTTCTCACACACTCACTCATTCATTCCCATAAGCTCGCTCGCTCGTTCACACACGTTCTCTCCCTCTCGTTCAAGATGAATATTTGAGAAATTACAGTATCTTCATTTCAAGTTTCATATGATAAAAAATAGGCCATCTGGATTCATTTGATAAACTACTATTTCATAATACCTATAACAAAGAGAAAAATTAACAATCTTTTATGTGTTCCTTGTCATTAAATACTCGTCTTATTTGCTATATTATATCCTTATTAACACTTTTATGTTTTTTATAAAATGAGCAAACTCTTATTTAAAATCAACTCAGCTCATTTTCTAGCACAATAATTATGAGTAATTATACCAACGCTGACGTTAAAAATAATTCATCAGTAGCAAGAACTATCAAAAAATTCATATTGCTTTGCTCTATTCGGTCATAGGAGTGTTTTATATATATACTATCATTGTGTCATTAAGTGTCAAGGGTTAATTATTATATAGTCTAGTTCGGTTATGGTCATTATCGGTATTTGCTAAACTTATTATTGGTTTTATAGCATTTAAAAGTCAGTCAGAGTCAGGTTACGGTACTACATATTATTATAATATTTATATACTTTTTTTTTGTCAGAGTTTGGGAAGTTTCTAAAAAAGAACATCATGTTGGGGTTTTTAGTATTATATGGATGGATAAGATTCAAGGCCAATGATTCATCTTGTCATGAAATACAATCTGAAACCGCATTCGCCTTTCTGCCGTCCATTGGTTTTCTGCCGCAACAAACAACAACAAACAAACAACAGTCCTCACTCCACCTTCATCCGTATGGTAGTTGATCCGCTCAACCCACATTATTTTTATTTTATTTTTCTTCTTCTCCTGTAACACCTCATTGCAAACAAATCCGTCCCACCGTTGCTTTTCTAATTTTTGTTTTCTTCATCAAAAAAGTCACTACTGAGAACATCTAACAAGAACACACAGTCACCAACCCTTCCTTCACAGAGTTTGATATCAGCTGCACTAAAGGGTTGGCTCCTTACACGAAAACTGGATGGCTAAAAACTGTCAGAAGTATCGACTATAATGGAGGAGACAGATAGAACAGACAGACAGATGGACAGACTGCTTGATTGGAGCTCGGGGTTCATACTGAGAAGGTAGCAGTAGCAGCAGCAGGGGTTGGTGGGTTGGTTGGTGGGTTGGTTGGTTGGTTGGTGGTGGTGGTGTGAGGGACAGGAAAACTCTTTAGGAAGGTATTGTAGTGTAAAAGTCTCAAGGCCAGACACTAGTACAGTCGCTGACAGTGATATCGTTCCACAGCCTTCCTTCCTTCCTTCCTTCCTTCTTCTAATGTCCCTACTTTTAGTGAAGGACTGAAGTACACGGGTGAAAAGTGTGTACAGTTACAGGGAAGCCTTGCCACATTATAAAGTAGTAATGCTTCAATAATCCTCAAGTTTCTTATGGCTGTTTGTAGAATTAGTTAAAGAACGGATATTATTGTCTGTGACTGTTCGTGGCCGCGTGCTTCAGTGGTGGGTGGTTTACACTTGAAGAAAATTCCGAGTTTGATACGTGGTTACACCGGTGAGAAAATTTTTACGAATTTAGCGATATAATTGAACTTTTTTTTACTTTTCCTTTTTGTAATCATTAGGGATGAGGATCAGTAATGGGGAGCAGGAAGTTTTGAAAAGTGAAGTTATTTTTCTTTTATCGAAAGGAGGGTAGGAATTTTCATTGGCCAATTATGACAGTTGTTTATCACTTTAGAGGTATTAGTAATCGCAGTGTTCTTTTCCTTATTAGAACTCGAGACGGTAGGCATTGCAGCTGGTCTCGTGGTCCTGCAGGTTGATAGTGCATCGGGAGGCAGAGGGAGCCAGGTCGATCTTGTTGGCAATTAAAGCATCTTCATTGGCAGCGACCCAGTAGCCCAAGGCGTCAGTGTCGTATGTGGGAATGATCGTCACTTCTGAAAATGAGAAACATAGTTGTAATGAACTGGGATAGCAGCTTGTTAGATAAGATAGAAATATAGAATGTGTAGGTAGGTAGGAAGGAGACATTTAACTGAAAAATTATCATTACCATTGCATTTACCATTGCATTTATTAAAAATAAGATAATGAAATTCAAACCATAATGATATACCCAGTTTACTTTCTGATGATGCTGTAGAGCTATTTATTTGACATCTAGCAAATGATTTTCACATTATGTATTTGACACAGCTGAAATCTAGACGTATATACCGACCGGCCAGCTTTGAGGACATTAATTAACTTTATTGTAAGAATGGTAATAAAACCTTCAGCTCATTTACTTACCCATACTTTTATCTTCCCATTCCATCTTGGCCTCGAGTAAGGCATCCAACACCTCTCTACCAGGGTCGATGCCAGAGAAAACGTAGTACCTGGCTCTCACTCTCCTGAAGAAGTCTGCATTGGAGTAGTTGGGATTAGCTGCATGAGGGACGTAGGCCAGGTCTAGGAACACTGGTGGTCCTGATAACCTCTTGGACTTTCTACTCGTTCGCCTTTCCTTCTGTGGGCTTGGAGGTTTAGGGCTGTCTGATGGAGGGTGAGGTGTAGGAAGAGGTACAGGGGATGGTAAGCCAAGCGGTTTACCCCATTTTTGTAATGTCTCCTTGGCATCTTGACTAGATGTGGAGGTTGTGGTGCTTGATGTTTGAACTGTGGAAGAAGTGGCTCCTGTCTGTTGAGTGTGACTGACGGTGGTAAAGGTACTGGAGCTTGTCCGTTGTTGATTCCTGTTTAATTCATCTTGCGCCTGTGTGACGGAAGGAACTCGAGCTCGGGAGGGGAGGTTACCATTGTCAAAATCTCTTCCTTGGTCACCATAGAGGTACTGATCAATTGGTGATCCTGCCGGGGGATGAAACTCGTATACCGGTTCATCATCATCATCTTCCTGATATGGACTTTCTCCTGAAGGCATAGCAACACTACTAACATAGTGAGAAGAAAACGTTGATGATTGCTCACTGCTGGTGTGAGAAACTACACTTCCAGTCGTTTCTATCTTTCCTGATTTTTGCATTGCTGGAAATATGTCATGGCTGCTTGCATCACTGCTGGCTGAACGTGGTCTGTCATCCTTATCTGATAAATCATCACTCAGAAGTCTTCGAGTGAGGCCTGCAGCAGCACTGCCTGAGGCCATGCCTTCTGAAGCATCAGTGTCACTGTCACTGATGGCATGTTTACCTGTGCGGGCAAAGACTGTAGGTTCACCACTTAGGGATTCTTCGCTCGTCCAAATGTAAGATTTTCCAGAGGTATGACCTGAGTATTTCCGACCAGTAATTGGTGAGTGTGAGGCCGAGCCAGATATCTTGCGTAGGATATCCTCAGAGACTTGTTGATCACCAAGAACCTCAACTACTTCTTCACCTGGCAGTTCCTCCATTTCAACCTCTTCTCCATCGTCATAATATTTAGTAATTACTGTTGTTACTTTTCTAACCACAACACGCCCGGTTCGAGGACTACCCGGAGTTCCTTCAGTACTGCTTGTTGAGGATTTTCTGACAGTACTGAGTCTTTCATGGATACTTGAATCATCAGCTGCTATAGACTCTCTCGAACTTTTCACATCTTCTTGGTATAAATCAGATGACCTACTAATCTCACTAAATGACGTTTTACTGCTTGTTGTTTGTTCCCTTTCCTCAGAACTAACTTTTCTCGAAATGGTTGACGTTTTGGAGTCACTGGAGAAGAGCTGGTGGCTCTCTTTTGACTCTACAACATCTTTGCTGGAAACAGATGTAGCTTTCGTCATATCCGTGGCTTTGAATGTCTCATGAGAAAGATCCTGTTGGGTTTTTGAGACCTTCTTCGTTATGCCAGTTGCTTCAAGAATGTCCTCTTCCTTCACGGTCTTGGCAGGTTTGTCTTTCGTGACTCCAGCCACCTTTTCGTCTGGAACCTCTATTGTACCATTCACAGCTTCTGAAATCACCTTTCCAGATACTGTGGTTGTGATGGAGGTTTTCTTGGTCGGTTCCATTTCACTTCCTTCCTCGTACGTCTCGACTGTTTCAGTCTGTCTGTCTCCACTCATCACAGTTTTCTTGATGACTGTTTTAGTTGAGACAGTTTCCTTTGTGGAAGAGTCGTCTATATGTTCTGTTTCTCCGGTAATTGTAGCTTTCGTAACTAGTGTTTGTGTTACTGCTCCATCATCTTTTGGTTTACCTTCAAGAGTAGTTCTAGTTACGATGGTACGAGTGACTGTTTCACCCTCCATGGGTTCTATATATGTCTCAACAGTTTCTGTTGGTTCACTGATAATGGATCGTTTAATTGTTTTCGTAGTGGTGGTTAACGTTTCAGAATCCAATGATTCTTCTGGTTTCGTTACTGTGGCTTTGCTAACTGGCTCACTCTCTGTTGGTTCCTCATACGTTTCCACTGTCTCTTTGGCTTCACCATCAGGACCAATAACAGTTCTCTTGACGATTCTTGTTGTGGTCGTCACCATCTCAGATTCCTGTGGTTCTTTCATTGTTGTTGTCACTGTTGTCTTACTAATTGGTTCTTCCCCTGCAGGTTCTTCAATAGTCTCGACTGTCTCCTTGCCATCAGGCCCGATAACAGTTCTCTTAACAATTCTGGTGGTGGTTGTCACTGTCTGAGATTCCTGTGGTTCCTCATCTGATAATTCCCTTTCATCTACAGGTTCCTCATAGGTCTCTACTGTCTCTTTACCATCAGGGCCGATAACAGTTCTCTTGACAGTTCTTGTGGTGGTCGTTACTGTCTGAGATGTCAAAGATTCCTGTGGTTCTTCATCTTCAGATTCCTCATGAGTCTCTACTGTTTCCTTTCCATCAGGTCCAATAACAGTTCTTGTAATTATTCTTCTCGTTGTCGTTACGGTCTGAGGTTCTTGTGGTTCTTCATCTGCAGATTCTTCATAGGCCTCTACTGTTTCCTTACCATCAGGTCCAATAACAATTCTCTTGACAGTTCTTTTCGTTGTCGTTACTATCTGAGATTCCTGTGGCTTTTCATCTGCAGGTTCTTCATAAGTCTCTACTGTCTCTTTCCCATCAGGACCAATAACAGTTTTCTTAACAATTCTCGTTGTGGTTGTTACCGTCGCAGATTCCTGCGGTTCTTTCATTGTTGTTGTCACTGTTGTCTTACTAAATGGTTCTTCCCCTGTAGGTTCTTCATGGGTTTCGACTGATTCCTTGACTTTACCATCAGGCCCAATAATAGATCGTTTAATAGTTCTCGTGGTGGTGGTCGTTAAAGTCTGAGATTCTTGCTTCTCTTCATCTGACAATTCACTTTCATCAGCAGGTTCCTCAAAGGTCTCTACTGTTTCCTTACCATCAGGTCCTATTACAGTTCTTGTTACTATTCTTCTGGTGGTTGTTATTGTCTGAGGTTCCTGTGGTTCTTCATCTACAGGTTCCTCAATGGTCTCTACTGTTTCTTTACCATCAGGACCAATAACTGTTCTCTTGACGATTCTCGTTGTGGTCGTCACTGTCTGAGATGTCTGAGATTCTTGTGGTTCTTCATCAGCAGGTTCCTCATAGGTCTCAACTGTTTCCTTACCATCAGGTCCAATTACAGTTCTTGTAACTGTTCTTCTGGTGGTTGTTACTGTTTGAGATTCCTGTAGCTCTTCATCGACAGGTTCTTTGTCAGCAGGTTCCTCATAGGTCTCAACTGTTTCCTTACCATCAGGTCCAATTACAGTTCTTGTAACTATTCTTCTGGTGGTCGTTACTGTCTGAGATGTCTGAGGTTCTTGTGGTTCTTCATCAGCAGGTTCCTCAAAGGTCTCTACTGTTTCCTTACCATCAGGACCAATAATAGTTCTTGTAACTGTTCTTCTGGTGGTCGTTACTGTTTGAGATTCCTGTGGTTCTTCTTCTGCAGGTTCCCCAGGTTCTTCAAAGGTCTCAACTGTTTCCTTACCATCAGGTCCAATAATAGTTCTTGTAACTGTTCTTTTCGTTGTCGTGACTATCTGAGGTTCCTGTGGTTCTTCATCTACAGGTTCCTCAATGGTTTCTACTGTCTCCTTACCATCAGGACCAATAACCATTCTCTTGACAATTCTTGTGGTGGTTGTCATTGTCTGAGATTCACGATATACCTGAGGCTCCTGTGGTTCTTCATCAGCAGGTTCCTCAATGGTCTCTACTGTCTCCTTACCATCAGGACCAATAATAGTTCTTTTTACTATTCTTCTCGTCGTAGTTACTGTCATAGGTTCCTGTGGTTCTTCATCAGCAGGTTCCTCAAAGGTCTCTACTGTTTCTTTACCATCAGGTCCAATTACAGTTCTTGTAACGATCCTTTTGGTGGTAATAACTGTCTGAGGTTCCAAAGGTTCTTCATCAGCAGGTTCCTCAATGGTCTCTACTGTTTCTTTACCATCAGGGCCAATAACAGTTCTCTTGACGATTCTTGTTGTGGTCGTCACTGTCTGAGATGTCTGAGGTTCCTCGTCTGCAGGTTCTTCGTCTGCAGGTTCCTCAAAGGTCTCTACTGTTTCCTTACCATCAGGTCCAATTACAGTTCTTGTAACTGTTCTTCTGGTGGTTGTTACTGTTTGAGATTCCTGTAGCTCTTCATCGACAGGTTCTTTGTCAGCAGGTTCCTCATAGGTCTCAACTGTTTCCTTACCATCAGGTCCAATTACAGTTCTTGTAACTATTCTTCTGGTGGTCGTTACTGTCTGAGATGTCTGAGGTTCTTGTGGTTCTTCATCAGCAGGTTCCTCAAAGGTCTCTACTGTTTCCTTACCATCAGGACCAATAATAGTTCTTGTAACTGTTCTTCTGGTGGTCGTTACTCTTTGAGATTCCTGTAGTTCTTCTTCTGCAGGTTCCCCAGGTTCTTCAAAGGTCTCAACTGTTTCCTTACCATCAGGACCAATAATAGTTCTTGTAACTGTTCTTTTCGTTGTCGTGACTATCTGAGGTTCCTGTGGTTCTTCATCTACAGGTTCCTCAATGGTTTCTACTGTCTCCTTACCATCAGGACCAATAACCATTCTCTTGACAATTCTTGTGGTGGTTGTCATTGTCTGAGATTCACGATATACCTGAGGCTCCTGTGGTTCTTCATCAGCAGGTTCCTCAATGGTCTCTACTGTCTCCTTACCATCAGGACCAATAATAGTTCTTTTTACTATTCTTCTCGTCGTAGTTACTGTCATAGGTTCCTGTGGTTCTTCATCAGCAGGTTCCTCAAAGGTCTCTACTGTTTCTTTACCATCAGGTCCAATTACAGTTCTTGTAACGATCCTTTTGGTGGTAATAACTGTCTGAGATTCCAAAGGTTCTTCATCAGCAGGTTCCTCAATGGTCTCTACTGTTTCTTTACCATCAGGGCCAATAACAGTTCTCTTGACGATTCTTGTTGTTGTCGTCACTGTCTGAGATGTCTGAGGTTCCTCGTCTGCAGGTTCTTCGTCTGCAGGTTCCTCAAAGGTCTCTACTGTTTCCTTACCATCAGGTCCAATTACAGTTCTTGTAACTGTTCTTCTGGTGGTTGTTACTGTTTGAGATTCCTGTAGCTCTTCATCGACAGGTTCTTTGTCAGCAGGTTCCTCATAGGTCTCAACTGTTTCCTTACCATCAGGTCCAATTACAGTTCTTGTAACTATTCTTCTGGTGGTCGTTACTGTCTGAGATGTCTGAGGTTCTTGTGGTTCTTCATCAGCAGGTTCCTCAAAGGTCTCTACTGTTTCCTTACCATCAGGACCAATAATAGTTCTTGTAACTGTTCTTCTGGTGGTCGTTACTGTTTGAGATTCCTGTAGTTCTTCTTCTGCAGGTTCCCCAGGTTCTTCAAAGGTCTCAACTGTTTCCTTACCATCAGGACCAATAATAGTTCTTGTAACTGTTCTTTTCGTTGTCGTGACTATCTGAGGTTCCTGTGGTTCTTCATCTGCGGGTTCTTCATCTACAGGTTCCTCAATGGTTTCTACTGTTTCTTTACCATCAGGACCAATAACCGTTCTCCTAACAATTCTTGTGGTGGTTGTTACTGTCTGAGATTCACGATACTCCTGAGATTCCTGTGGTTCTTCATCAGCAGGTTCCTCATAAGTCTCTACTGTTTCCTTACCATCAGGACCAATAACAGTTCTTGTAACTATCCTTCTGGTGGTTGTTACTGTCTGAGATTCCTGTGGTTCTTCATCTTCGGGTTCATCGGGTTCCTCAAAGGTCTCAACTGTCTCCTTACCATCAGGACCAATAACTGTTCTTGTAACTATTCTTCTGGTTGTCCTTGTCACTGTGGAGGTGGTCGATGGTTCTCCTGTCGTCTCCTTCGGTTCAGTTTCGATCACTCTTGTTAACACAGTTCGTGTAACAGTTTCTTCTTCATCCACCGGTTTTTCTTGAACATCAACCTTTTCCTTTGGTTCACTGCTGACAGTTGACTTGGTGACAGTTGTTAATGTTGTATATTCGGTGGCTGATACTTCTTCGTCGACTGATTTAGTGGTCATTTCTGTTGTAGTTTGTTTGAGGTCAGTTATCGGTGTCTTATCAGTTTTCACTGGACGTGAAATATCTGGCTCAGAGGCATCCTTGGCTGGCATATCCTTAGCCTTGGAATGCTCTTCTACTGGGACATGTTTAGTTTTAGGTTCTTGAACTGTAATTGATTTTGTGACTTCCTTAACAGAACTAGACTTATCAGTAATGGCAGTGAGGGACTTGTACTCTTCAGTGGACACTTGCTCGGTGTGTGTTTTAATTGTCGTGGCCGTTGTCTCGCTCACTTCACCCACAGGTTTCCCAGTGAATGAAGTGGATGAGAGTGGCTTGTCAAGTTCAGTCTCCTTCTTCACCTCTTTCACAATACCCTCAACACCACTGATGGAGGAGGAGGAAGAGGGGGAAGGTGTAGTGGGTTCTTCAGAAGGTTTGGCAGAATCTTTTTTAATGATATCTGGTAAATCAGTTATAGATGAAATGTGGGCATGGGTTACAAGTGTGGCAGCAGTAGCTACTGATGCCTTAATTGCTTCTTCAATCGTTGTTTTCCTAACTACAGTTTCAGTTTCATGTGTTCCTTCTTTTGTTGTGGAGAGAGTTTCGCTCTCTTGTTGCGAAGAGGAGACAGATGAAACGGAAACATCATCCTTTCCTACAGACTTTTCTGGTGATGGAGGTGGAGACGCTGGTTCCCTGAAGTCTTGGAATGATGTTTTAGTTGTGCTTGTATCACTGATGGAAGTAACAGCAGTAGTGATATCATGGGCAACTTCCGTCACCTCACTAATATATTTTGGAACAGTCTTTATGGCTTCTTTTGAATCTTCTCTAAAGATATCCTCGGACACCTCACTCCCAGGAGATGATATGTGCGCCTTTGATTCTCCTTCTTTTAGTGAAGGATCTTTTGGTAGTTCTTTGGCATCAACAGAAGTAACATCACTCTTTGAGCTACCCGCATCACTTATGGGGGGAGACATAATGGCCTCCTGTGTAACTGATGGAGTGATTTGTCCTTCCTTATAACTAACAGAACTCTCATCTTCTGGTGAGGGTTCAGTTTTTGGTTGTGAAGGCATCTTACTGGATGGAGTAATACTGTCATCTTTGGCTTCTGACTTTGTGCTTCGTAATAATTCTCGCGTTTCTTCAATGAGTGCTTTTGTGCTATCATATGTACTAGTTACTACACTTGAAACCCCTAAACTAACTGTAGATAATAAAGTGCTTTCAGTCTTTGTGCTCTCAGAAACAGACACAGATACCTTTGTTAATTCTTCTCTAGTTGTCGAGACTGTGGTATCTTTGGTTGATTTAGTTTCTTGGACAAACTCGCTAACATCTGCCTTACGTAATTGTTCTGATATAGTTGTGTATATGGAAGAATCTGTTTCTGTGACTTTGCCATCAGTTGGGAGAGATGACATGATGTGACTGTCAAGGCTGGAAAACTTGTCCTTTTCATCAAAGGCAGAATCTTTCTCTGAAGTATCACTACGTGGTGATACTGGCTTTCCTTCATCAGATTCTTTGTCACCACCTAAGACTGGCTGCAACTTAAATGGTTCTAATGAATCCAGACCATCCTTTGCTGGAAGGTCACTCACAGTAGTATCACTTTTGGGTGACATCGATCGTCCACTGTCCATAACATCGCGATGAATCAACGTTGTTTCTTTTACAATCTTTTCTGTAACTGAGTGTTTCTGCTCCCTCCTTACAATGTCAGAGATTGAGGAAATGTCTGAGCGAGGAGAGGCTGGTGCTTGATCATCTCGATCCTCAAACTGCCCACTTAGTTCGGCTTCATATCCATCACTGCGAGGAGAGATTGAGGGCATTTGATATACATCTGAGGATTGATCACTACGAGGTGACACAGATGGTAATCTTCCCACATCAGTTTCTGGCTTCCTTGGAGATGGTGCACTCTTACCATCATCCACTTCCTTGATTTTAGTGAAGGTAACACTGCGAGGAGAAGTGATGTCGTCACTAGGTTTAAGTAGCTCTTCTATATCATCCTTATCATCAAGGGTGCCATAGATGGAAGTAGACATGATGTCATCAGTCTCTTTACCACTTGGCAAGACAGTGGTAGTTGTCTCTTCTACACCATGAATAGCAAAGTCATCACCATACATTGATGAAGTCATAATATCACTGCTTGGTTCATAAACTGAAGAGGTCATTGGATCAAAACTCTCATGCATGCTTGTAGTCATAACATCAGGTTGGACCTGCTTGGTGACATCACTTGTTGCATAAACAGTAGAGCTGCCTTCATAAACAGAAGTTGTCATAATGTCAGCCTTTTCTTCCTTACCCTCAGTAAAGCCAGACACAAGTGAGATGCCAGCAATGCCAATCTCTCTTATGGATGGAGACGCTGGAGGGGATCCCGGCGTGGTGTCAGGGGATACTGTCACTATTTCTGCTCTCTCTGCTTTCAGGATACTGTACACTGGTTCTTCTTTGTACATGCCATATGGCGGTTCCTCTTCAATATATGCTTTGGGTGATACTGGCTTTTCAGCTGGTGGTTTGGCAATGTCAACTTTGGGAGCCGTGATATCACTCTCTCTGCTTGGTTCACTCTTCTTGCTGATATCTGACTTTTCACTCTTTGGAGATAAAGAAGCTTCTTCAGGTTTTTCCACTTTAGGGATGTCCTCTTTTGAACTGATATCACTCTTTGCACTAACTGAGATATCACTCTTAGGAGACAAAGGAAGTTCACCAATGGACTTCTTTGAGACATCCTTGGAGCTAGCATCACTCTTAACACTCACTGGGGATTCAGAGGGTGCAACTGCTTCCTTCTTGTCAATACTTACATCTAGGTCTAACTTTTTCTCACTCTTTGAACTAGTGTCACTCTTTGCGCTCAAGGATATATCACTTTTTGGTGACACTAGAGCTGCTTCAGACACCTCTGTGGTAGTGAAGGTGAGCGTCTCATCAACAAACTCTGTGTGGGATATCTCGGTCTTTCTTGTTGATGTAATGTGAGTTGTGGTTGGCACAAAACCAAGTGGAACTGGTTCTTTGTCTGGTTCTGAAGGGATCTCGCTCCTGGTGGTGCTGGATATGTCACTTCGTGGAGACACTGGTGCCTCTTCTGTCGACTTTTTGCTGATCTCGTGTATGCTAGACTCAGATTTTTCACTTTTTGGCGAAATTGGTGTAGGTTCGAGGTCTTTGGCACTGAGATCAGAAGTCGTCTCTTCCTTCTTGCCTTCTTTCGAACTGCCTGAAATGTCACTCTTGGTACTCAAGGAGACATCGCTTTTTGGAGATATTGAAATCTCATCAGTCTTTCTTGAAGTATCGATCTTTAAGATTCCTTCTTTGGCCTCTTCCGTTTTCGAAGTTGTAGATGGTTCTTCTGGTTTAGAGGTGATATCAATTGTTAATGGTTTCATTAGTACGGTTTCGACTACATGGCTTCTCATGGTGACAGAGAGGAAGCTATCTGTTTCTAAAAGGCCAGGTTCCTTTTCTTCCTTTACAACTTTGGTAATGACATCACTCTTACCGCTGACAGATGCATCACTCCCCGGAGATGGAAGTTCTTCTTTGGAACTTGGTTCACTCTTAGCACTAGGTGTGATGTCACCATTTGTAAGTCCAGGAGCTGTTTCTTCCGGTGTCACCTCTTTTGGTTGTTTGGTGACATCAATTGTGATATCCTCTTCCTTGGTGACTTTAGTTGTTGTTTCAGCCTTCTTACTGACATCGCTCTCAGCACTGATATCACTCTTGGGAGATATTGGTGCCTTCTCTTCAGTTACCTCAGTGACTTTAGTTGTGATAATCTCTTCTTTGATGTCTTTTGTAATGACCTCACTCTTTTTACTAACATCACTCTTAGCACTAACGGAGATGTCACTCTTAACACTAATATCACTCTTGGGAGACAATGGTGCTTCTTCTGTTGGCTTAGTGACTTCAGGAGTAATGATTTCTTCCTTGGCCTCACTCTTCTTACTGATGTCACTCTTGGCACTGACATCACTCTTGGGAGATATTGGTGATTCTTCTGTTGGCTTAGAGACCTCAGGAGTAATATCCTCTTTGACATCACTCTTTTTACTGACATCACTCTTAGCACTGACAGAGATATCACTCTTAGCACTAATATCACTCTTGGGAGATACAGGTGCCTCTTTTGTGGTCTTAGTGACTTCAGTCGTGAAAATATCTTCTTTGATCTCTGTAGTAATGGTATCACTCTTCAGACTGACATCACTCTTGGCACTAACAGAGATGTCACTCCTGGGAGATAGTGGTGCCTCTTCAGTTGGCTGAGTAACTTCTGCAGTGACGATCTCTTCCTTGATGTCTTTAGTACTGACGTCACTCTTCTTACTGATGTCACTTTTAGCACTGACATCACTCTTCTTACTGATATCACTCTTAGCACTGACATCACTCTTGGGAGATAATGGTGCTTCTTCTGTTGGCTTAGTGACTTCAGGAATAATGACTTCTTCCTTGACGTCACTCTTCTTACTGATGTCACTCTTAGCACTGATATCACTCTTTTTGCTGATATCACTCTTAGCACTGACATCACTCTTGGGAGACAATGGTGCTTCTTCTGTTGGCTTAGTGACTTCAGGAATAATGATCTCTTCCTTGACGTCACTCTTTTTGCTGATGTCACTCTTAACACTGACATCACTCTTGGGAGAAATTGGCGCTTCTTCTGTTGGCTTAGTGACTTCAGGAGTAATTACATCTTTGACATCACTCTTCTTACTGATGTCACTCTTAGCACTGACATCACTCTTTTTACTGATGTCACTCTTAGCACTGACATCACTCTTGGGAGATAATGGTGCTTCTTCTGTTGGTTTAACGACTTCAGGAGTAATTACATCTTTGACATCACTCTTCTTACTGATGTCACTCTTAGCACTGACATCACTCTTAGGAGATAATGGTGCTTCTTCTGTTGGCTTAGTGACTTCAGTAGTAATAATCTCTTCCTTAACTTCACTCTTCTTGCTGATGTCACTCTTTGCACTGACATCACTCTTCTTACTGATATCACTCTTAACACTGACATCACTCTTGGGGGATAATGGTACTTCCTCTGTTGGCTTAGTGACTTCAGGAATAATGATTTCTTCCTTGACATCACTCTTCTTACTGATGTCACTCTTTGCACTGACATCACTCTTGGGAGACAATGGTGCTTCTTCTGTTGGCTTAGTGACTTCAGTAGTAATAATCTCTTCCTTAACTTCACTCTTCTTGCTGATGTCACTCTTTGCACTGACATCACTCTTCTTACTGATGTCACTCTTAACACTGACATCACTCTTGGGGGATAATGGTACTTCCTCTGTTGGCTTAGTGACTTCCGGAATAATGATTTCTTCCTTGACATCACTCTTCTTACTGATGTCACTCTTTGCACTGACATCACTCTTGGGAGACAATGGTGCTTCTTCTGTTGGCTTAGTGACTTCAGTAGTAATAATCTCTTCCTTAACTTCACTCTTCTTGCTGATGTCACTCTTAGCACTGACATCACTCTTAGGAGACAATGGTGCTTCCTCAGTGGGTTTCTTGGTGACTTCAGTTGATATAGGTTCCTCTCTGCTCTCCTTTCTTACAACATCACTCTTGAGGCTGATGTCACTCTTGGCACCAACTGAGATGTCACTTCTGGGAGATAACAGGACTTCTTCTTCTTCTTCCTGATCCTCTACATCATCTAGGACATCAGTATGAACGATATGTGACTTCATACTGACTGAAATGTACCCTCCAAGGATGACTTCCTCCCGAGATGTTGTTTCTTCTGTTATTTTCTCTGTGGTTTCTGTGACTTCACTTGTGTAAATCTCTTCCTTTACGTCTGTTGTTATTCTCTCACTCTTTTTACTGATGTCACTCTTAGCACTGACATCACTCTTGGGAGATAATGGTGCTTCTTCAGTTGGCTTAGTGACTTCAGGTGTAATATCTTCTTTGACATCACTCTTCCTGCTGATGTCACTCTTAGCACTGACAGAGATGTCACTCTTGGCACTGATGTCACTCTTTGGGGATAATGGTGATTCTTCTGTTGGCTTAGTGACGACAGTGGTGATAAACTCTTCCTTGACTTCACTCTTCTTACTGATGTCACTCTTAGCACTGACAGAGATGTCACTCTTGGCACTGACATCACTCTTGGGAGACAACGGTGCTTCTTCTGTTGGTTTCGTGACTTCAGGTGCGATAATTTCTTCCTTGACTTCACTCTTCTTACTGATGTCACTCTTAGCACTGACATCACTCTTAGGAGATAATGGCGCTTCTTCTGTTGGCTGAGCGACTTCAGTAGTGACAAGCTCTTCCTTGACATCACTCTTCTTACTGATGTCACTCTTTTCACTGACATCACTCTTAGCACTCACAGAAATATCACTTCTTGGGGAAAGAGGAACTTCTTCTGTTGACTTCTTAGAGACATCAACAATCAGTTGCTGTTCCCTGACCTCCTTTGTGAAAATTTCAGTCTTCATGGTGACATCAATTTTTTCACTGATATCACTCTTTGCACTGATGTCACTTTTCGGTGATAATGGAACTTCCTTTGTTGGCTTTTCACTGACATCTTTTGGAACATCCTTATCAGCCACGTCACTCTTCAGACTGACATCACTCTTGGCACTAACCGAGATGTCACTCTTGGGAGATAGTGGTGCCTCTTCAGTTGGCTTAGTGACTTCAGGAATAATGATCTCTTCCTTGATGTCTTTAGTACTGACATCACTTTTCTTACTGATGTCACTCTTAGCACTGACATCACTCTTGGGAGATAATGGCGCTTCTTCTTTGGGTTTAGTGACTTCAGGAGTAATTTCTTCTTTGACATCACTCTTCTTGCTGATGTCACTCTTAGCACTGACATCACTCTTGGGAGATAATGGTACTTCCTCGGTTGGCTTAGTGACTTCAGGAATAATGATCTCTTCCTTGACGTCACTCTTCTTACTGATGTCACTCTTGGCACTGACATCACTCTTCTTACTGATGTCACTCTTAGCACTGACATCACTCTTGGGAGATAATGGTGCTTCTTCTGTTGGCTTAGTGACTTCAGGAATAATGATTTCTTCCTTGACGTCACTCTTTTTGCTGATGTCACTCTTTGCACTGACATCACTCTTAGGAGATAAGGGTGCCTCGTCTGTTGGCTTCGTGACTTCAGGTGTGATAACCTCATCTTTGACGTCACTCTTCTTGCTGACATCACTCTTAGCACTAATAGAGATGTCACTCTTTGCACTGACATCGCTTTTCGGAGATATTAGTGCTTCTTCTGTTGGCTTCGTGACTTCAACGATGATGACTTCTTCTTTGGCTTCACTCTTCTTACTGACATCACTCTTAGCACTAACAGAGATGTCACTCTTAGCACTGACATCACTCTTGGGAGATAATGGTGCTTCTTCTGTTGGTTTAGTGACTTCAGGAATAATGATTTCTTCCTTGACGTCACTCTTTTTGCTGATGTCACTCTTAACACTGACATCACTCTTGGGAGAAATTGGCGCTTCTTCTGTTGGTTTAGTGACTTCAGGAGTAATTACATCTTTGACATCACTCTTCTTACTGATGTCACTCTTAGCACTGACATCACTCTTCTTACTGATGTCACTCTTAGCACTGACATCACTCTTGGGAGATAATGGTGCTTCTTCTGTTGGTTTAGTGACTTCAGGAATATCCTCTTTGACATCACTCTTTTTGCTGATGTCACTCTTAGCACTGACATCACTCTTGGGAGATAATGGTACTTCTTCTGTTGGTTTAGTGACTTCAGGAATAATGATCTCTTCCTTGACATCACTCTTTTTGCTGATGTCACTCTTGGCACTGACATCACTCTTGGGAGATAATGGCACTTCCTCTGTTGGTTTAGAGACTTCACTAGTGATAATTTCTTCCTTGATTTCACTCTTCTTACTGATGTCACTCTTAGCACTGACAGAAATGTCACTTTTAACACTGACATCACTCTTAGGGGATAATGGTGCTTCCTCTGCTGGCTTAGTGATTTCAGGAATAGTCTCTTTGACATCACTTTTCTTACTGATGTCACTCTTGGCACTGACATCACTTTTGGGAGATAATGGTGCTTCTTCTGTTGGCTTTGTGATTTCAGGAGTAATTTCCTCTTTGACATCACTCTTCTTGCTGATGTCACTCTTTGCACTGACATCACTCTTAGGAGATAATGGCACTTCTTCTGTTGGCTTAGTGACTTCAGGAGTAATGATCTCTTCCTTGAGCTCACTCTTTTTACTGATGTCACTCTTAGCACTGACATCACTCTTTTTGCTGATGTCACTCTTAACACTAATGTCACTCTTGGGAGACAAGGGTGCCTCCTCTTCCTTCTTTTCACTGACATCACTCTTTACACTCTTAGGTTCACTCTTATCCTCCTCAAATATATCACTCTTTACACTCTTAGGTTCCTCAGTCACATCACTCTTTACACTCTTATCCTCTTCACATACATCCTCACTCTTTACACTCTTATCCTCTTCATATACATCACTCTTTACACTCTTAGGTTCACTCTTATCCTCCTCAAGTATATCACTCTTTACACTCTTTGGTTCCTCAGTCACATCACTCTTTACACTCTTATCCTCCTCACTCTTTACACTCTTATCCTCCTCACTCTTTACACTCTTATCCTCCTCACTCTTTACACTCTTATCCTCCTCACATATATCTTCACTCTTAGGGGATACAGTTACATCCTTAGGAATGAACTGAGGTATGGTGATTGCTGTTGTGATTTGGGACACGGCTTCCAAGGTTCGGCTTATGTCAAGTTTATGGATTTCAGGTTGGATAGGTTCTTTCTCCTGGGGTACTTCCTCCTTGACTTCCTCAGGCTTCACTTCTTCCTCCTTTGGTTTCTCTGGCTTCACTTCTTTCTTGACTTCTTCAGGCTTCACCTCTTCCTTCTTTACTTCTTCAGGCTTCACTTCTTCCTTCTTGACTTCCTCTGGCTTCACCTCTTTCTTGACTTCCTCTGGCTTAACTTCTTTCTTGACTTCCTCTGGCTTAATTTCTTCCTTCTTGGCTTCTTCAGGCTTTACTTCTTCCTTCTTGACTTCCTCTGGCTTCACCTCTTTCTTGACTTCCTCTGGCTTAACTTCTTTCTTGACTTCCTCTGGCTTAATTTCTTCCTTCTTGACTTCCTCTGGCTTTACCTCTTCCTTCTTGACTTCCTCTGGCTTTACCTCTTTCTTTACTTCCTCTGGCTTAATTTCTTCCTTCTTGACTTCCTCTGGCTTTACCTCTTTCTTGACTTCCTCTGGCTTAATTTCTTCCTTCTTGACTTCCTCTGGCTTTACCTCTTCCTTCTTGACTTCCTCTGGCTTTACCTCTTTCTTGACTTCCTCTGGCTTAATTTCTTCCTTCTTGACTTCCTCTGGCTTTACCTCTTTCTTGACTTCCTCTGGCTTAATTTCTTCCTTCTTGACTTCCTCTGGCTTCACCTCTTCCTTCTTGACTTCCTCTGGCTTCACCTCTTCCTTCTTGACTTCTTCAGGCTTCACCTCTTCCTTCTTGATTTCCTCTGGCTTAACTTCTTTCTTATCGGGTACTTCCTTCTCGGCTTCTTCCGGCTTTTCTTCTTTCTTTACTTCCTCTACCTTTTCTTTCTTCACCTCCTCGACCTTCTCTTCTTTCTTCACCACTTCTACTTTCTCTACCTTCTCCTCCTTCTTCACCTCCTCTATCTTCTCTTCTTTCTTAACTTCCTCTACTTTCTCTACCTTCTCCTCCTTCTTCACTTCCTCAACCTTCTCTTTCTTCACTTCCTCCACTTTCTTCACCTCCTCAACTTTCTCAATTTCCTTCACCTCCATCTTTTCCTCCTTCACCTCGTCGATAATTTCCTCCTTCAGTTCGGCTATTTCCTTGGAACTGACGTCACTCTTCTCGCTAATGTCACTCTTTGATGATTCGGCGACTTTCTTATCCATCTCTAAGGTAACATCCTCATCGATAGCAGCCTTGGCACTGGTATCGCTTCTGGCACTGATCGAGATGTCACTCTTAGGGGACAGGGACGCTACGGTTTCGTCTTGTGGCTTATCGGTTACGTCAATAGTGAGTTCATCTTCCAACACATCATCCCTTTCTATCTTATCCACCACTAGTGTCTCCCTAATGACCTCCTCTTCAACTTCAACTACTTCTCTCCTCGTCTTATCGACATCTTTCTCGGTAACATCTTTTTCCTTTGGTTTAGAAACTTCCGAGACCTCTTCCTTCTTAGTAATTTCTTCCTCTACCGTGACTACTAATTCTTCATCTTTAGGTTTAGTTACTTTGTCTGTCACTGTTGTCTCGTCAGTAACTTCAGTCTGTTTGGTCTTGTCGTCAAGGCCTATTAGTTTGGTCATTTCAGTCGTTAATAATGTCGTAGTGTGTGCAATTAAAGTTTCAATGACTCCTTTTTTCTCTTCTACCTTGACTACCTTTTCGTCTACCTTCTCTACCTTTTCATCTACCTTTTCATCTACCTTCTCTACCTTTTCGTCTACCTTCTCTACCTTTTCGTCTACCTTCTCTACCTTCTCATCTACCTTCTCTACCTTTTCATCTACCTTCTCTACCTTTTCGTCTACCTTCACTACCTTTTCATCTAACTTCTCTACCTTTTCATCGACCTTCTCATCTACCTTCTCGACCTTCTCCACCTTCTCCACCTTCTCATCTACCTTTTCTACCTTTTCATCTAGCTTCTCGACCTTTTCTACCTTCACTACCTTTTCATCTACCTTCTCTACCTTCTCATCTACCTTATCTATCTTCTCTACCTTTTCTTCAACCTTCTCCACTTTTTCTTCTACTTTATCGACCTTCACTTCCTTCTCCACCTCATCTACTTTCTTTTCTTCCACTTTCTTCTCGACAGGTTTCTCCTCCACTTTCTTTTCCTCGGGTTTTTCTTCTGGTTTCTTTTCTTCAGGCTTTTCTTCTACCTTCTTCTCAGCAGGCTTTTCTTCTACCTTCTTTTCAACAGGCTTCTCTTCTGGTTTCTTTTCTTCAGGCTTTTCTTCTAGTTTCTTTTCTTCAGGCTTTTCTTCCACTTTCTTCTCAGCGGGTTTTTCTTCTGGTTTCTTTTCTTCAGGCTTTTCTTCTACCTTCTTTTCTTCAGGCTTTTCTTCCACTTTCTTCTCAGCGGGCTTTTCTTCTATTTTAATTTCTTCAGGCTTTTCTTCTATCTTCTTTTCAATAGGCTTTTCTTCTACCTTCTTTTCTTCAGGCTTCTCTTCTGGTTTCTTTTCTTCAGGCTTCACTTCTACCTTCTTTTCTTCAGGCTTCACTTCTAGTTTCCTTTCTTCAGGCTTCTCCTCCACTTTCTTTTCTTCAGGCTTCTCCTCTACTTTCTTTTCAACAGGCTTTTCTTCAACCATCTTCTCTTCAGGCTTTTCTTCTACCTTCTTTTCTTCAGGCTTTTCTTCTACCTTCTTTTCTTCAGGCTTTTCTTCTAGTTTCTTTTCAACAGGCTTTTCTTCTAGTTTCTTTTCAACAGGCTTTTCTTCTACCTTCTTTTCTTCAGGCTTTTCTTCCACTTTCTTTTCTTCTACCTTCGTAATGTCTTTGGTGATGTCAACTTTCGTAACTATGGTAATGTCAACCTTCTCTTCTTTGACTTCCTCCTCCACCTTTTCAACTTTGGTGATGTCAACCTTCTCCTCCTTGACTTCTTCCTCTAGTTTCGTAACTTTGGTGATGTCAACCTTCTCCTCCTTGACTTCTTCCTCTAGTTTCGAAACTTTGGTGATGTCAACCTTTTCTTCTTTGACTTCCTCCTCCACCTTTTCAACTTTGGTGATGTCAACCTTCTCCTCCTTGACTTCCTCCTCCACTTTTTCAACTTTGGTGATGTCAACCTTCTCTTCCTTAACTTCTTCCTCTAGTTTCGTAACTTTGGTGATGTCAACCTTCTCCTCCTTGACTTCTTCCTCTAGTTTCGTAACTTTGGTGATGTCAACCTTCTCTTCTTTGACTTCCTCCTCCACCTTTTCAACTTTGGTGATGTCAACCTTCTCCTTGACTTCTTCCTCCACTTTGGTAACTTTGGAGACGTCAACCTTCTCCTCCTTGACTTCTTCCTCCACTTTCGTAACTTTGGAGACGTCAACCTTCTCCTCCTCCTTGACTTCTTTCGTGACTTCCTCTGTGACTTTAGGTTTCTCCATGGGTTCTGTTGTCACCTCGTCTTTTTCCACTAATTCTGTGACTTCTGTGACTTCAAGTTTTTCTTTTACGTCTTTGGGTATTTTCTCTTTTTCTTCTATTTCGGTTTTCGTAACTTTTTCTGTTACTTCTACTTTCTCCATGACTTCTTTGGATACTTCTACTTCCTCCTTGACTTCTTTTAATTTAGTGACTTCTTCGGTAATTTCCACTTTTTCTTTGGGAATCTTTTCTTCCTCCTTTACTTCAACTTCTGTGATTTCTTCTGTCACTTCTTCTGTAACTTCTTCTGTCACTTCTACCTTCTCCTTTACATCTTTGGGAATCTTATCCTTCTCCTTGACTTCAACTTCTGTAACTTCTTCTGTCACTTCTACCTCCTCCTTTACTTCCTTGGAGATCTTTTCCTTCTCCTTGACTTCAACTTCAGTAACTTCCTCGGTAACTTCTACTTTCTCCTTTAATTCCTTGGAAACTTCTACTTTTGTAACTTCTTCTGTGACTTCAACCTTCTCTTCCTTTTCTTTTTCTCTTGGTTCGATTTCCTTGATTTCTGTTACTTTAAGTTTTTCTTCCTTGACTTCTTTGAGGACTTCCTCTTTCGTTATCTTTTCTGTGACTTCTACCTCCTCCTTCACTTCCTTGGAGATCTTTTCCTTCTCCTTGACTTCAACTTCTGTAACTTCTTCTGTAACTTCTTCTGTCACTTCTACCTTTTCCTTCACTTCCTTAGAGATCTTTTCCTTCTCCTTGACTTCAACTTCTGTCACTTCTTCAGTCACTTCTTCTGTAACTTCTTCTGTCACTTCTACCTTCTCCTTTACATCTTTGGGAATCTTATCCTTCTCCTTGACTTCAACTTCTGTAACTTCTTCTGTAACTTCTTCTGTCACTTCTACCTTTTCCTTCACTTCCTTAGAGATCTTTTCCTTCTCCTTGACTTCAACTTCTGTCACTTCTTCTGTCACTTCTTCTGTAACTTCTTCTGTCACTTCTACCTTCTCCTTTACTTCCTTGGAGATCTTTTCCTTCTCCTTGACTTCAACTTCTGTAACTTCTTCTGTCACTTCTACCTTCTCCTTTACTTCCTTGGAGATCTTTTCCTTCTCCTTGACTTCAACTTCTGTAACTTCTTCTGTCACTTCTACCTTCTCCTTTACATCTTTGGGAATTTTTTCAACTTCGGTGACTTTTGTAATCTCTACTTTCTCTTGTACTTCTCTGGAGACGTCAACTTTTGTAATTTCTTCTGTAACTTCAACTTCCTTCTTTAATTCTTTTGGGATCTTTTCCTTCTCCTTGACTTCAACTTCTGTTATTTCTTCTGTGACTTCTACCTTCTCCTTGAGATCTTTGGGGACCTTTTCCTTCTCCTTGACTTCAACTTCTGTGACTTCAACTTCTTCCTTTATTTCTTTAGTGATCTTTTCCTTCTCCTTAACTTCAACTTCCGTGACTTTTTCTGTAACTTCAACTTCCTCCTTTAGTTCTCTGGAAATGTCAACTTTTGTAATGTCTTCAATGACTTCTACCTTCTCCTTGACATCCTTGGGGACCTTTTCCTTGACTTCAACTTCTGTGACTTCTTCTGTTACTTCTACCTTCTCCTTGACATCCTTGGGGACCTTTTCCTTGACTTCAACTTCTGTGACTTCTTCTGTTACTTCTACCTTCTCCTTGACTTCAACTTCTGTGACTTCTTCTGTTACTTCTACCTTCTCCTTGACATCTTTGGGGACCTTTTCCTTGACTTCAACTTCTGTGACTTCTTCTGTTACTTCTACCTTCTCCTTGACATCTTTGGGGACCTTTTCCTTGACTTCAACTCCTGTGACTTCTTCTGTTACTTCTACCTTCTCCTTGAGATCTTTGGGGACCTTTTCCTTCTCCTTGACTTCAACTTCTGTGACTTCAACTTCTTCCTTTATTTCTTTAGTGATCTTTTCCTTCTCCTTAACTTCAACTTCCGTGACTTTTTCTGTAACTTCAACTTCCTCCTTTAGTTCTCTGGAAATGTCAACTTTTGTAATGTCTTCAATGACTTCTACCTTCTCCTTGACATCTTTGGGGACCTTTTCCTTGACTTCAACTTCTGTGACTTCTTCTGTTACTTCTACCTTCTCCTTGACATCCTTGGGAAGTTTTTCTTTTTCCTTTACTTTAATTTTTGTGACTTCTTCTGTAACTGCAACTTTCTCCTTTAATTCTTTAGAAACTTCAACTTCTGTGACTTCTTCAGTGACTTCTACCTTCTCCTTGACATCCTTAGGGACCTTTTCCTTCTCCTTGACTTCAACTTCTGTGACTTCTTCTGTGACTTCTACCTTCTCCTTGACATCCTTGGGGACATCCACTTTCTCTGTTACTTCTTTCGTGACTACCTCAGCAGTTTTAATCACCTCCTCCTTGACGTCTTTGACAATTGTTACTTTTTCCTCCTTTGTCACTTCTTCTGTTACCTCTTCAGTAACATCTACTTTCTCCTTTAAGTCCTTTGTTACTTTCTCGGTAATTTCTACCTTCTCTGTAACTTCTTTGGGGATCTTTTCTTTTTCTTTGACTTCTACCACCTCCGTGACTTCCTCGGTGATATCCACTTTCTCTTTTTTGACTTCTTGGGTGACTTCTTCTTTCGTGATCTTTTCCTTGACTTCTTCTGTGACTTCTACCTCCTCCTTCACTTCCTTGGGGACCTTTTCCTTCTCCTTGACTTCAACTTCTGTGACTTCTTCTGTGACTTCTACCTTCTCCTTGACATCCCTATGGACATCCACTTTCTCTGTTACTTCTTTCGTGACTACCTCAGCAGTTTTAATCACCTCCTCCTTGACGTCTTTGACAATTGTTACTTTTTCCTCCTTTGTCACTTCTTCTGTTACCTCTTCAGTAACATCTACTTTCTCCTTTAAGTCCTTTGTTACTTTCTCGGTAATTTCTACCTTCTCTGTAACTTCTTTGGGGATCTTTTCTTTTTCTTTGACTTCTACCACCTCCGTGACTTCCTCGGTGATATCCACTTTCTCTTTTTTGACTTCTTGGGTGACTTCTTCTTTCGTGATCTTTTCCTTGACTTCTTCTGTGACTTCTACCTCCTCCTTCACTTCCTTGGGGACCTTTTCCTTTTCCTTGACTTTAATTTTTGTGACTTCTTCTGTAACTGCAACTTTCTCCTTTAATTCTTTAGAAACTTCAACTTCTGTGACTTCTTCAGTGACTTCTACCTTCTCCTTGACATCTTTGGGGATCTTTTCCTTGACTTCAACTTCTGTGACTTCTTCTGTGACTTCTACCTCCTCCTTCACTTCCTTGGGGACCTTTTCCTTTTCCTTGACTTCAACTGTTGTGACTTCTTCAGTAACTTCTACTTTATCTTTTACTTCCTTGGGAATCTTTTCTTTCTCCTTGATTTCAACTTCTGTGACTTCTTCTTTGACTTCTACTTTCTCCTTGACTTCTTCTTTGACATCTACTTTCTCCTTGACTTCTTCTTTGACTTCTACTTTCTCCTTGACTTCTTCTTTGACATCTACTTTCTCCTTGACTTCTTCTTTGACTTCTACTTTCTCCTTGACTTCTTCTTTGACTTCTACTTTCTCCTTGACTTCTTCTTTGACTTCTACTTTCTCCTTGACTTCTTCTTTGACTTCTACTTTCTCCTTGACTTCTTCTTTGACATCTACTTTCTCCTTGACTTCTTCTTTGACATCTACTTTTTCTTTTAGTACCTGAGAAATATCTACTTTGGTTACTTCTGTGATTTCCTCTGTGACCTCTACTTCTTTGGGAACCTTTTCTTTCAACTCGACTTCTGTGACCTCTTCTGTGATCTCTTCCACCTCCTTTACTTCTTTGGAAACCTTCTCTTTCAACTCGACTTCTGTGACCTCTTCTGTGATCTCTTCCACCTCCTTTACTTCTTTGGAAACCTTTTCTTTCAACTCGACTTCTGTGATTTCTTCAGTAACTTCCATTTTCTTCTCCTTGACTTCTGTGGTGATTTTCTCTTTTTCTTCAACTTCTGTGACTTCGACGACTTTCTCCGTGATGTCTTTGGGGATCTTTTCTTTTTCTTTGACTTCAGTGACTTCCTCTTCCTCCTTTACTTCTACTTTCTCCTTGACTTCAGTGGGGGTCTTCTCCTTCTCTTTTACTTCGATTTCTGTGACTTCCTTCGTGATTTCTAATTTCTCCTTCACTTCTTTGGTGATCTTTTCCTTTACTTCAACTTCTGTGATTTCTTCTGTGACTTCTGCTTCTTCCTTGACATCTTTGGGGACTTTTTCCTTCTCCTTGACTTCAACTTCTGTAACTTTTTCTGTGACTTCTATTTCTTCCTTCAATTCTTTGGGGATCTTTTCCTTTTCCTTGACTTCGACTTCTGTGATTTCTTCTGTAACTTTCTCTGTGACTTCAACCTTCTCCTTGACTTTTGTGACTTCCTCCTTGACTTCAACCTTCTCCTTGACTTCTTTGGGGATTTTTTCCTTTAATTCTACATCTGTGACTTCTGTGATTTCTACTTTTTCTTTGACTTCTGTGACTTCCTCCGTGACTTCAACCTTCTCCTTGACTTCTTTTGGGACTTTTTCCTTTAATTCTACGTCTGTGACTTCTGTGATTTCCTTGACTTCTGTGACTTCCTTGACTTCTGTGACTTCCTCTGTGACTTCAACCTTCTCCTTGACATCCCTGGGAACCTTCTCCTTCTCCTTGATGTCAACCTCTGTTATCTCTTCGGTAACCTCGACCTTCTCTTTTACTTCCTTCAATATCTTTTCCTTCCTTTCAAGTTCTGTAATTTCTTCTGTGACTTCTACTTTCTCACTGATTTCTTTTGGCACCTTCTCCTTGACTTCAACTTCTGTAACCTTTACTTCCTCCTTGATTTCTTTGGGGACCTTTTCCTTGACTTCAACTTCTGTGACTTCTTCTGTGACTTTTACTTCCTCCTTGACTTCTTTAAGGACCTTTTCCTTGACTCCAACTTCTGTGACTTCTTCTGTGACTTTTACTTCCTCCTTGACTTCTTTGGGGACCTTTTCCTTGACTTCAACTTCTGTGACTTCTTCTGTGACTTTTACTTCCTCCTTGACTTTTTTGGGGACCTTTTCCTTGACTTCAACTTCTGTGACTTCTTCTGTGACTTTTACTTCCTCCTTGACTTCTTTGGGGACCTTTTCCTTGACTTCAACTTCTGTGACTTCTTCTGTGACTTCTACTTCCTTGAATTCCTTGGTGACCTTTTCTTTGACTTTTTCGACTTCTGTGATTTCTTCTGTGACTTCTTCTGTAACTTTTACTTTCTCCTTGACTTCTTTAGCGACCTTTTCCTTGACTTCAACTTCTGTGACTTCTGTGACTTTTACTTCCTCCTTGACTTCTTTGGGAACCTTTTCCTTCTCCTTGACTTCAACTTCTGTGACTTCTGTGACTTTTACTTCCTCTTTGACATCTTTGGGAACCTTTTCCTTGACTTCAACTTCTGTGACTTCTGTGACTTTTACTTCCTCCTTGACTTCTTTGGAAACTTTTTCCTTCTCTTTAACTTTCACTTCTGTGACTTCTGTGACTTTTACTTCCTCCATGACTTCTTTGGGAACATCTTCTTTCTCTTTTACTTCAACCTCTGTGACTTCTTTCACATCCTCCTTCGTAATCTCTTCCTCTTTTTTAACTTCTTTGGTAACGTCAACTTCCTCCACCTTTAATTCCTTCTCTTTGATGTCTAATTTCTCTTCCACCTTTTGTGTAACCTCTGTTGTTAGTAGCTTAGTGACAGCCTCTTCCTTTACTTCCTTGGTAATGTCCACTTGTTCTCTTATTTCCTTCTCAGTCACAAACTTATCAACTCGTTCCGTGATAAGAGTTTCTTCAGTAACTGCTGCTGCTACTGCTGTAATATCTTTGACTGTCTCTTTTACTGTTGTTACCTTTTCTTCAACCACCACCTTCTCCTCCAGTTCTTCCACCTCTTCTTTCCTTGTTAGCTCTTTGTATGCTTGGTCCTTTTCCATCATCTCCGTGATCTCCTTTTCCTTCACTTCTACTTTTTCCTTGACTTCGAGTTCATCTATCTCCTTCTCTTCTACATCTCTGGCTTCCTTTTCTGGCAATTTCTCGATTTCGGGTTCCTCATATGCTGTGATTACTTTGGCCACTTTCTTCTCGTCTTTGACTATTGGTACTTCCTCAATTTCTTTATCCTCTTCCTTTTGGGGTACTGTTGGTATTTTCTCTTGAATTTTAATCTTAGTGGCTTCCTCCTTTTCCCCTAAGGTCTCTGCGATATCCTTTAAGAGTTCAGTCTTGTCTACCTTCTGAGTGATTGTTGTTACGACTTCGGTAACCTTCTCACCCTTCTGGATGACTTCCTTCTCAGCAGTTGTTTTGAATTCGGCATATTTTGCCTCGAATTCATCTAGGGATTTCGATGGTTTCTCTTCTTTGGATATTTCGTCTTTCTCTGGTTCTTCCTCCTCTGCCTCTTTCTCTTCCACTTCTACTTCTTCCTCCTCCTCTTCAGTTTCGCTTTCTTTCACCTCTTCTTTTACCTTCTCTTTCTCATGTTTCTCTGTTGTAACTTCTTCCCTTATTTTTAGTTTACCTTTAACCTCAAGGACGGGTGACCCAACACCGAGTTCTTGTAAAGGCACTCCTTCTTCGATCTCTTCCTCGTAGTCACACTCGGTAGAATCCACTTCCTCATGTATAGGAAGATCATCTACTTCGTCAGGAGTCTTGATGATCTCCCGAGGGTGTACTGGTGGGGCACTGGGTTTGAATATAGCTTCAGGTAAGGATGTTGGGACGGGAACAGCACCCTCCTTTGATTTCGGTGGGCTTGGTTCCTTTGGTTCTTTGTCCTCTTCTTCTGGTGGCTCAGTTCCAGGGACGCCAAAGCCAGTGAACAGACTACGGATTGGCTTTTCATATTTCTCTTTGTAATCTACGAGTTTGGCGCTGCTTGGTAGGGTAGCGTAGGCATCTTTGTCCTCCGTCTCGATCTTTTCATAAATATCTTCAGTTTCGTGTTTTTCCTCATGTTTGACGAGGTCTTCACCTTCTGGAGTTGGGGAGACCTTTTCTTTCTTTAGGATTTTCTCTGCCTCATCTTCCTTCTCTTCAATGCTGACCTTCTCCTCCTCCTCCTCTGCAACTTCTTCCTCCTCTTCAGCAACCTCTTCCTCTTCTTCAACCACTTCTTCTTCCTCTTCTTCTTCCTCTTCTTCTTCGGTTTCTTCTACATCCTTTACTTTTTCTTTTACAACCTCCACCTTTTCTACTTTGTGTTCTTTTTCTTCAACTTCCTCCACCTCCTCTTCTACTTCTTCTTCTACTTCCTCCTCCTCTTCCTCTTCTTCCTCCTCCTCTTCTTCTTCCTCCTCTTTCTCAGCTTCTAGATGTTCTTCTGCTTCTTCTTCTATTCTGTCTTCCTTCTCTACATGTTCAACCACTCCTTCTTCATGTAGAATCAGTGAATCCTTTTCTTCCTCTTCCAGGTGTTGTTTGTCAATAATCTGTAGCTCGTCTTCTTCAATTTTGATTTCCTGAACGCCAGGGATATTGGCAATGTCGGATATTCTGTCCTCCTCATCCTGATCTGGAGCCAACATGAGGTCCTCAGCCCCTTTGAGTGGAGCAACGATTTCCTCAACATCCTCTCGGTCAGCAGCAGCCTCAACCACTGCTACACCTGACACAGCTGCTGCAAGGACACCAGCCTTTACTGCAGCTCCAGTGATGATCTTCTTCATTGGTTCATCAGGTTTGGGTATTGGAGGCTTCTCAATCTTCTTGGGTCTCTGTGGTCTCGTGGTAGCAGGAGGTCTCGCTGCAGGTGCTCTCGCTGCTGGAACTTTGGGTTTCACTTCTTTCTTAGCTGCGTCGGCTGCCTTGGCCGCTCTGTTCTTGTCGTCTACCAGCTTCTTGTGTGTAATTTCTCTCGTGGTAGTGGTAGTAGTCTTGGTTGTAGTTTTTCTTTCTGACCTGGGTGCCTTGGGAACTGGAGGCTTTGGTGGCCTAGCTTCAGAGATCGCCTTGTCTTCATCTTTCTTAGGAACAGGTGTCTTCTTAACCCGCCTCTTGACTTCTGGTGTGGCCGCTTTCTTTGGAGCTGCACCTTCTTCTACCTTTTGTTCTACTTTCTTGACTTTCCTGATTTTCCTCTCCTTAACTTCTGGTTTCTTGTCAACTGCTTCGCCATCTTCCTCCTTGCGCTCTTTACGTTCTCTTTTCTCAATGCTCTTTCTTTCTTTGACCTTTTTCTCAACTTTTGCTGTCCTCTCTTCAGTTCTTGTTCTCCGGTCTCCTGTGTCAATTCGGGACTCAACTTTGGGTTTGCGGTACTTCCTAGGTCTTTCAGGAGTGCCTGATTCTTTAGGCTTTTTCTCCTTCACTTTCTCCTTTTCATCCTTTAGTTTTACTTGTTCCTTCTCTTTATCCATTTCTTTCTCTTTTTCCTTTTCCTTCTCTTTATCCTTTTCCTTCTCCTTTTCCTTCTCCTTCAACTCCCCTACCTGCTCAATCTCTAAAGAAGACTCCCTTTCTTCTCCTGTCACAACACCAGATTCTGCTGATACAAGGGATGAGTCCTTTACTTCTAAAGACTCAAACTCATGCACTTCTCTAGTTTCAGATGTTATTAAAGCTTCTAGTCTCGTTTTAGCTTCAGTAGTCACAGTTTCTTGCATTGTCACTCCCTTAACTTCAGAGGGCTTTATGAGATCTGTCTTAGTTGGACTAGTTATCTCTTTGGTGAGTGTTGTGTCAGTAACATCAACTGACTTAACTTCTGTTTCTTCTTTGGTTTCAGTAACTGCTGCAAGAGCAGTGCTTGTGATCTTACTTTCCTCTGTCACTGCTACAGACTCGATTGAGATATCAATTCCATTAACTTTGTGTTTTGTCTCCTCGAGCTCTGTCGTCACCTTCTCCTCCTTTCTGTCTTCAATTTTCTCCCTCTTCTCTTCTCTCTTTATGATCTTCTTTTCAACCTTTTTCTCTACCTTTCTCTCTTTCTTTGCTTCTCTGATTACCCTGTGTTCTGACCTCTCCAACTTGATTCTCCTTCTCTCCTCTCGGCTGATGGACCTCTCCACTCTCTCCCTCTTGATTCTTTGAGTTGGAGGTGAGGGACTCAGACCCTTTGCTGGTTTTGAATCCGCAAGCAATTTCTCCACAGTCTTGCTTTTCCTTTCCTCTGCAGCGGCCTTGATGGACTTGGCTGAACAGGTTGGATATTTCAGGTACTCCAGATTTCGTAGTCTCTCGAGCCCCTCAAAGATCTTGTGTTGAGGAGTGCTACCGGGGAAGAGAATTCTGGTAATGGTGTCACATGGATCATTGGGCTGCCAAATTACTAACGCACATATGGACGTCAGGTTTGTGAGAGGGCAAGGAAAGACTTTATCTCCGATTTTATAAGTTGAGAAACCCGAGTCTGAGGCAATGACGTCATGGCTCCATCTTTGCATAAAATCTTTCACTTCTTTGCTGTCTTTAGATGGGTTTATTACATACATATCGAGTTTTCCATGGCCAACTTTGTGGTATAAATTGATTGGCTCCATTGCATTGTCTCTGAAACAAAGATGAGGTTTTAAACTAATCTGTCTCAAGTTTTCTCGTAATAGGTGACCCTCATCCCATAGATTTATAAGAAGAGGGTCTCTGTCTTTGTCACCATCGGGGGATGTCATAGTTCCTGTAACGTTACAAAATGTGTGACCTATCTGAGGATACACAGAACTCAAGGCTTTTCTCCTAATAACATTTGTGATGCCCATTAGATTTGAGCTGTTTAACCTAGTGATAAGGACAGCGTCTAATCTGTCCAAGTGTCTGGTGAAGTCCCAGAAACACGCCTTGTAGTTATAGCCTCCATCAACCAGCATGTTGAACCCGTTGACACCGAAAAGGGCGGAGTCTCCCTGACCACCAGGGAATACATAGAGTGTGGGACGGGAAAAACGAATGTTGCCCACGATGTCTGAGGGCTCCAGCAGTTCCTCAATGGGGGTGCTAGAGAGGAACTGTGAAAGGTAACGGACGAAGGACGAGATGCCGGGGGTCACCTCGATCTTGTCCTCTGGGTTGACAGTAACACGACATAATTTGCTGCAGAAGGAAAAGAAATCATATTAAATTTCATATGTATTTCAGTACTAGTGCATAAAAACCTACTAAGTATGTCTCTTTTTGTCTGCTGTAACAAAGGTGAACTATATATAGTTGAATGGAGTGAAATTCAAGATAAATCTGGAATCCTTAAGGAGGTAATTCACTTTTGTTACATTTGAAGTGCCATGATTCCTCCAAAGTATGCCAGGAAACAGGACCATATGGACAAAAATAATGGTGTTCTGTTGCTTGGAATAGTTTGGAGGAATCAGTTGCTCCAGATTTACCAACACTGTACTACCCCCTTAATTAACACTGAGATCTATGCCACGTGTGTGTGTGTGTGTGTGTGTGTGTGTGTGTATGTGTGTGTGTGTGTGTGTGTGTGTGTGTGTGTGTGTGTGTGTGTGTGTGTGTGTGTGTGTGTATGTGTATGTGTGTGTGTGTGTGTGTGTGTGTGTGTGTGTGTGTGTGTGTGTGTGTGTGTGTGTGTGTGTGTGTGTGTGTGTGTATGTGTGTGTCGTGTGTTTGTGTGTGTGTGTGTGTGTCGTGTATACCTGAAAGACTCCCTGGCGAGGTAGTGGGTGGACCAATGACCCTCAGGAGCACAGTGGATATCAATAGTAATACAGTTCTCATAGGCGTGCAGAACCCGTTGGACCTCATACTCTGTGAAGGCCGCCACCAGGTCTGACACGGAGAAGGTCCCATCCTGTATATGGAGGAGGAGAAGAAGGAGGAAGAGGAGGAGGACGGGGAGAAGGAGGGGGAAAAGGAAGAGGAGGACGGGGAGAAGGAGTAGGAGGACGGGGAGGAGGAAGAGGAGGAGGAGAAGGACGGGGAGGAGGAAGAGGAGAAGGAGAAGGACGGGGAGGAGGAAGAGGAGGAGGACGGGGAGGAGGAAGAGGAGGAGGAGGAGGACGGGGAGAAGGAGGAGGAGAAGGACGGGGAGGAGGAAGAGGACGGGGAGGAGGAGTGGGTGGGGGGAGAAGGGAAAGAGAATACATTAGGATTTTCATTCTTTTCTATATTGTATATATATATTAATAAAAAAAAAAAAAAAATTGAGGGGGATGGAGGGGGCAAATTTAAACTTTACCCTTCCTTTTTTTGGGCACGTGTCATCCCCACTCGTTACAGTCATTCGATTTAATGCTTTTAGGCTCACTGGATTCTTAATAATATACGGACATCTGAATGGTTTATAATGACTAATATATACAAGGGAACGACATACACATTTAGGGTAGAATCTGAACCATGAGGAAACACCCGGGAGGCCGAATCATCGTTGCATAAATTAGGATGAACGTATCTCGTGTATTAAAGAGAATTAATACCTCTCTCTCTCTCTCTCTCTCTCTCTCTCTCTCTCTCTCTCTCTCTCTCTCTCTCTCTCTCTCTCTCTCTCTCTCTCTCTCTCTCTCTCTCTCTCTCTCTCACACACACACACACATACACACACACACACACACACACACATACACTCTCTCTCTCTCTCTCTCTCTCTCTCTCTCTCTCTCTCTCTCTCTCTCTCTCTCTCTCTCTCTCTCTCTCTCTCTCTCTCTCTCTCTCTCTCTCTCTCTCTCTCTCTCTCTCTCTCTCTCTCTCTCTCTCTCTCACACACACACACACACACACACACACACACACTGCAGCAACCATTACCATTAAGAAAGGTGAGATATTGCCTGAAAATTATTGGGCACTTCTAACTCCTCCTCACCATGCTACGAAACACTCCCCAACTTTATAGGTGCAGTTTCGTGGCATAGATTTGAGGAATCTGCATCATCCAATTCGCCGAGGACCTCAGTGACATTAATTCCTTCATCCAACGTATTCACTGCCATAATTTCTCAGTAAGGTAAATCACTTATGTCACCCTTTCATTATATCGCACCATCCATTATCTCAACCATTTCCTCAGTCACCATTACTCAGACTGAATGCCTGTCGTCCACTCACACACACACACACACACACACACACACACACACACACACACACACACACACACACACAACACACACACACACACACACTGCTTGCTCCCTCCAGCGTCACTCACTCCTCTCTCTCTCTCTCTCTCTCTCTCTCTCTCTCTCTCTCTCTCTCTCTTCTCTCTCTCTCTCACACACACACGACCAGTTACACCCACCTCTCTACACCTCACTTACACCACTCATTTAAACTTATTTCATTATCACCACCACCACCAACACACACACACACACACACACACACACACACACACACACACACACACACACACACACACACTTATCGATACAAACCACAATACCCTCATCACAACACATTACATCCAAGTCATCACAACCCCACCACCACTACACACACACTTTTATTTTTATTTTGTACATAGATATATCGTATTTCAAGCGAGCAAGAACATTGCGGCGAAGTAAATTGAGAGAGACTGGAGAGAATCAATCAGAGGGGGAAGAGTTGATGAGGCGAACAGCATTGGATTTCACTCTGTTTTGCAAGGCAGCCAGCCAGCCATGTGTTGAACCCATCCCACACACACATACATACACATACATACATACATACACGCATGCAATACATACATAATTATATATACACACACGCATACATACACTTGCATTCACATACACTTACACACACGTACGCAAATTAATACATACACACACATACTGTACACACACACACACACACACACCACACACACACACACACACACACACACACACACACACATACACACTTATTCACATACACCCTACACATCATACACACACATGATAGCGTTTTCCCATACAATACAGGGGTGGACCCAAACAGTATAGACGAGGGGAAATTAATTGTGGATGGGGGAATGTAAATATGGAAGGGGAAAGTAATTGTGGTGGAAATGTAGTTGTAGTGGAGGTGGGGTGGGGGGGACAACTGTGGAGGGGAAGGTATTTTTTAGAGGCGATTACACAACCACACACACACCATTACAACTACGCTTCTGCATTTTACCCCACCACCACCACCACCACCACCACCACCACCACCTACCACCACCACCACCACAATCACCACCACCACCACCACCACCACATCTACACCAGCATTTCCGTCACACCTCAACCCTCACCACTACACACACACACCACCTTCACCACCAGACAATCATAAATCACATCTCAAACCCTCACCACTACTAACACCACCACCATCATTATTATCATCACCTACCAACACCACCCATATCAGCACATCACAACTGCACCAATTGACACCATTACCATTACTATCAACCACAATTCGACCATCATCACACTACCCACATTACTTTCCAAATACTTTACCACACCACCACCACCACTAACAACAACAACAACAACAACAACAACAACAACAAGAAGCTTTCAAGTTATATTATCGGTAAACTCATACAATAGAAGTGAATCCTGAAACTTTACTCGCCATTGAATCTGTTACATCTCCAATAACTGTTCCAATCTTATAATGTGTGTGTTTTTTTTTTTTTATCAGTAGGCCACGACCACAACTCATATACGTACTGTAGCATCCAGGACCCTGAGCCCGCGAAGGCATAGCCAGCGTGGATGATGTGACGATGTTTGGTGAATGAAGAGAGGAGATTCTTGAGGCACTGTTGCAGAGTGTTGACCTGGGGGTTGATCAACACTTCTGCAACCAGATTCTCAGTGGCGTACTGGATCAGACGCTCTCCTGTAGAAGGTGCAGAAGGAGGCAAAGGGGGTGGGGTATTAGTTATGGTTGGAAATGGAGAGTGATGGGGAAAAGAAGGATGGATTAATTGATTGACTGATTGATTGATCTTAGGCGCCGCAACAGCGAGGTCATATAGCACCAGAAAAAGGTGATAGAGAGGTGAGACAGCAAGCGGGAAGGGAGAAAAGAAGGAGGGAGAAAGGGGAAGGTGGGGGGGAATAAGAAATGGTTAGGAAAATTGAAAAGAAAAAGAAGTTAGAGTGGGTTACCGATGCTGAAAAAAATGAAGAGAGGAGAATATGACGATTGTATGTGCAAACGGAAAGGGGAATAATGATCTGAAGATAGAATAAGGGGAATAATGATCTGAAGATAGAATTAATGGCAGTGGGGGGAATGGCTGGCAGGAGTAGCTGGTCAAACAATGGGATATATATTGTGGGTTGAAAGGGAAGTTCTTGGCTTAAAAGGAGGGTGATTGTATGGCGATCATTAGAGAGAAAAAGGAGGGGCAATTTACCCGTGATGGTGGGATGGCCGGTGTGGATGTTACGAGGAAAGTGGGAGAAGAAAGGAAAGAGTAGGAAGGGATTGAGATAAGGATGAGCTAAACATTTTGAAGTAGTCAGGGAAAGGAGATACTGAAGATACACTAACAGAGATAGTCTTAATTAAGGCTCTGGGATAATGGGATTTGTACACCAGTAAAAATATCTTGAATTCAGCCAGAATAGATGAAGTAAGTAGCATCTAACTAATGTGATGATGGTGTTATCCCTCCGAGTGCCAGTGCCTTATCCTCGGTTAGGAGTAGTTGTTCAATGGCTTTATAAAAATGATCTAGAAATCAAATACAACAGAGAATTATGACAAAGATTATCAATAATTATCTAAAATGTAATACAAAACACGACACTAACACTCGAGGGGTCTAGTAAGTTAGTATGTGTGTTCTCCAGTGCATTAAGACACTACAGTAATATTATAAACAAGCCTTTGCCACACTTACCTCCCTTCTGTTCATCTCCTTCAAGTTGAGCTCAGCGATGTAGAGAGCTCCTTGTGAATGTCAACGTGGGCCTTCTCCTCATCCCAGGAAAGGAACCCTGAGGAGAGAGAGAATGTTGTTATAATCTGGACAAATACCCCTTGACTTACATTACATAACAGATTTGGATATAAACTGAAATGTACTGAAGTGAATCGAAGCATACACGATTATAATACTGTACTGAGGAATTATATCTTTGCCTAATGTTTCAAAGTGTATAAAAGTCAATACATTTTTCCGGTTTACTGAAGGCAAAACCACATTTAAAGAATAGGATGAAAACTTGAATATTGCCTTTATAATTAACACTATTGTGATCCTTGACGTAGGAAACCAAAGCCAATATTAACAATGAAAACCCATACCACAAGAGACGTAGAATGTGTGATACAGACAGACAGCATTAGAGACAGGGATGTGTGTATGTGTGTGTGTATGTGTAGGGAGGAGAGTAAGAGGATGAATGACGTCACATCCCTCTGCATCATGAAGACACTGACCCACATTAAAATCAATAGCTTCCCCCAGTCCCTGTCAGTCACAGAGATGCCTTATATATACATACCAGTCCTCCTCCATCTCCTCTCCTCCTCTTCTTTCTCTTTTTTCTCTTCCTCCTCCTCCTCCTCCTCCTCCTCCTCTTCTTCCTGCTCCTCCTCCTCCTCCTCTTCTTCCTGCTCCTCTTCTTCCTCTTCTTTCTCCTCTCTTTCTCTCTTCCTCCTCCTACTCCTTCCTACCTTCCTTCTCGTCTCCATTTTCCCCTGAACCAACTCCTCTCATTCCCAAACCCCTAACTCCCCTCATCTCCGACCCCTTATTCTCCTCTTCTCCGACCCCTTACTCCCCTCATCCCCGACCCCTTACTCCCCTCATCCCCGACCCCTTACTCCCCTCATCCCCGACCCCTTACTCCCCTCTTCCCCGACCCCTTACTCCCCTCTTTCCCGACTCCTTACTCCCCTCTTCCCCCGACCCTTACTCCCCTCATCCCCGACCCCTTACTCCCCTCTTCCCCGACCCCTTACTCCCCTCTTCCCCGACCCCTTACTCCCCTCATCCCCGACCCCTTACTCCCCTCTTCCCCGACCCCTTCCTCCCCTCTTCCCCGACCCCTTCCTCCATTCTTCCCCGACCCCTTACTTCCCCTCTTTCTAGTCCTATGGTGCTAACTAAAGTAATAACTAAAAGGTGAAAAAATATCTAATTGAGTGAAGATGCTAGTGCAGTAGCGAAGATGTGGTGGGTGGATAGTGATGATGTGTTGTGATATGTAGTGAATAGTGAAGATGTGTGGAGAGTATCGATGTGTGGAGAGTATCGATGTGTGGTGGTTAGTGATGATGGGTTGTGATTTGGAGTGAGTAGTGAAGGTTTCACACCTAGAAGCTTAGTGAATATGTAGTGAGTAGTGAAGATGTATGTTAGCGATGTGCAGTAGGTAGTAAAGATGTAAAGATGATGCGCAGTTTGTATAGAAAGACGAAATTGTTGAACTTCAGTCGTTCGTTAACTACTTTAGGTTCGCCCACACTAGGAAACGTTGCTCCTCGTAAGGTCAATAATGTCTGTCTGTCTACCTCGTTGCTCTCAGGAGAACCAACTCCCAACTATTTTCAAACTTTCAACTTGTTTCTTAGTTAATTTATGACAAACGTTAAACTGGCCAGACATCACCGAGGGACCAGCAGCATCCGGAGTTCAATAATACTTCCTGATGCTTTCTGTTTTCCATTCTTGTACCCATGAATGTGTGTCAGTGTTGGCAATGTGTGTCAGTGTTGGCATTGTGTGTCAGTGTTGGCATTGTGTGTCAGTGTTGGTATTGTGTGGCAGTGTTGGTATTGTGTGTCATTGTTTGGCATTGTGTGTCAGTGTTGGCATTGTGTGGCAGTGTTGGTATTGTGTGTCATTGTTTGGCATTGTGTGTCAGTGTTGCATTGTGTGGCAGTGTTGGCATTGTGTGTCAGTGTTGGTATTGTGTATCAGTGTTGGTAATGTGTGTCAGTGTTGGTAATATGTGTCAGTGTTGGCAATGTGTGTCAGTGTTAATATTGTGTGTCAGTGTTGGTATTGTGTGTCAGTGTTGGTAATGTGTGTCAAGTGTTGGTATTGTGTGTCAGTGTATCATTGACTGCCAGAGTTTGGCCATGAATGAGTGTCAGTGTTAGCAATGAATGAGAGTGAG